>BMAO01037763.1:0-27962 GCA_019973975.1 Trichonephila clavata
AAAGGAAATATTTTTTTTTAGAATTTTCCCTTTCATATATCTTTGAGTAAAAAAGAAATTTGAATTTAACCACACTGCATGATTGTAATAGTATCATTAACATTTTTTCTGAATTGTTTATTGCGATGCTCTTACAAAATAACACCATTATATATTTCTTTTAAATCTGAAGGTTCATTTTAAATTAAAGTTCATGTACAAATAATAATAGTATTTTTCATTAACACCCCAATGTTTACCATGTATATATGTGCGTGTGTGTGTTAGCGTTAAAGTGTAAAATCCGCCATTTCATAGAATAATTAGGTATTTCATGAAATAACTAGACAAGTCAATAAAAGGATATACAATTATTTAGTTCTACGATTTAACTAAGTATTCTGTAGATTAACGATTGCTTGATCGTTAAAGTATGAAATACATCACTTTAAAATTCTTTGAATCGGTTATAGCTTCTTTTAGTCAATTTTGAATCACTTATAGCTGTCGGCTCGTGTAAAAAATGTATAAAAGTAAAAAAATATGCTTGTTTAAAAAAAATAATATGCAATGCAATTCAAGGAGTCATCACAACAATCCTAGCTCTAATAAATAATGAAAAGTAAAATATAAAGGTTTTTCATAAAATTGAAATTAACATTTTATTTGAAAAGGTTTACTTGATATTTTTATGAAGCAACATTTATTTTTTCCCAGCGTGTGATTTTGAAATACTATTTAAATCTAACTATTTATGCCACATATTCTTTTTTCCCTTTATTTTTAAGTAATGTTAGCAATAAAAAATATATCATTTGCTTTTCCTTATTATTTATCAATCAATCGTCCGCAATAGGAATTAAATGCACTTTTCAAAAGATTTTAGCTATTTACAATCATTTAAACTATGAAATAACTTGAAATTGATAAATTTTTCATTTATTGCTCTATATAGTTATTTCAAAGAACAACTAGATAAAGTATGAAATTTCATCTTTAAATACTTTAACTAACTTGACCAGTTATTTCATTAAATATCTAGTTATTCTATGAAATAACTGAAATATGCGCCACACGTTAACGGTAACACACACACACACACACATATATATATATATACATTATATGTGTATATATAATGTGTATAATTTAGACTTAATTATATTCTTAATTTAAAGCCAAAATTAAAACTTAATAATGAACAGAAAATGTACTAAAATTCACAGACATCTTGCGAGATAATGTTTTGTTATCATCTACATAATTTTAAAATTAAAATAAAGCATTTGAGTTTGGAGAACAGTGAAATACTTTTAACGCAAAAATGCTTAAGACTAAATATCAGTTGACATGAGATAATACAAAGGTTTCGACAAACTACTATGAATTTTCATTCAATTTCTTTCTCTGAACACGAAAACATTTTTTTGGGAATGAACAGAATACGGAAAACGCTCAGCAAACGGAAGTTCATCATTGGAAAAATTCGTTGCAGTAGATGATGATAAAGTTTGTACAGCCCCAATTGTGCCAGGAAAAGACATTTTGAAGTTTGTTCAAAGCTCAAAAATATCAGTGATGCAGATTCCGACTATGAAAATGAAACTAATGATCCAGTTCCAGTTCCCATGTCCTCCGAAATAAGAAGCATCATGAAAAGTAAGCACAGTTATTTAAAAGCACATTCCAATGGTGAAATGAATAAAAAAATTAACAACATTACACAGTTCGATGTAATGAATAGAGAAAATGTTTTGCTTTTCAAAACCTTGAAAAATTTGAATAAAATTTCATTATGAATGTTTTTGTTTCGTTGAGTGTTATAAAGTACATGCATTTATGCATACCTAAGTAAATAAAATGTAATCTAATAAATTTAATTTTATTTAATATATGACTTTTTTGCAACATCTTTTAACACGGCAAAATATTTCTGTCCCGTCAGTTTCGTGTTAAACGGTTTTCACTGCAATTGCAGTACTTTATGCATTTCCTACTTTTATTTTGTGGTAAAGCGTTATGAAAAAAGATTTTGTACAAAAGAAAAAAAAGGCTAAATATCTTACAACCTTAAAATCTAGAACAAAGAATTTTAATTAAGATGTCTTGAGCAAAAAAAATTGTTCTTTCCGCATCTTGATACTATACCCTCGTCTTCCAATAAAACGGATTATTTTATTTAATATGATAATGGTGATATCATTTACATTTCACTCCTATTCTTTTAAAAATAGAAAAAAGTAAAAATCGGAATTTTAATAACCAAAATCCTTTATAGAAGAAGCAATAAAATATTTTTATTATTATTTTTTTCTAATTTAAAACATTTGTTAAATATATTTTTTAAATATATATATGTATTACGCTTTATTCTATTTTATGAAATCTATGTTGGGAAAACAATTCTAACGTGGATAGTTGTGTAAAAACTTTTTAAGATTCTATAAATCTTAATCATCAGTTAATACTCCGAGTAAATGAAATTTGTTGTTGAATTCCATTATATTTCCTCAAAATAAATAGTTTATATCTCATGTAATTTCACTGATGGAATTTTTTATATCTATCTCAGTAATCCTTATTTAAAATCTTAATCAATGAGAAAAATATTTTTCTTCTTCCACACAACATAATTTGTCTAATTTTAACAGGAGAAAAACATCTTTTCTTAAAAAAAAAGAACTTTATTGCAATGAATAAGTGTGACTATACATTTTCATTTTGTTTACCCTTTGTAACCCTTTAAAGGGAAATTATATGAATTGCAAAAAAATATTTATAGCAAACGGGGAATATTAAACTTTTAACTTGGTTATTTGTTACAAAAAACAATGTGTTTCCTTACTTTCCTTATAATGTGTGTGTGTGGTGTTTCATGTTTTTATTAAACAATTAACTGATCATGGAACTACTGTTATATCTGTCATTAAAATATTATACCTGAACGCAGTTCAAGTAAAACTACTGCAATGTGTATGAACATTCGCCAAGAGATTTCTGCATTTTGTGAACAATTATCAACCAATGCAGTATTTATACTGGGTATGTCAAAAGTCAGTACTAACTTCAAAAATTCGTTAAGACAACTGAGAAACGGAAAAATAATTAATTATGTTGACGTCAAAAGAATGAGAGAGATATTGTAAATTTTCTCCATGTAATAGTACTACTACTAACAATTCTAAATGCAACTTAATGAGAAAGTTATCGAAAATGTCAGGCAAAAAAAAAAAAAAAAAAAAAAGAAAGAAAGAAGAGAAAGGAAAACAGAGAAAGGTCAATTTTCTTTAAGAGAAAAAGTTCAACATTATCAACAACTCAAGGCAATAGTCAATTGAAGCGCTGGAGACAAAGTACCCTTGTCAAATGTCATGTTTCAGTTATACTAAGGTGGATGGATGCCATGTACATACAAAACTTCAAGAATCCTCACAACCAAAAATATGCTGGGGTATGTATGGATCTTAAACCCATAAATTACCTTTTCGTCTCCGGGAAAATTTTCAGACAGGAACAGATTTTCTTCCATGCGATGTGGGGGTCAGTATCACAGCAAGTCTATATTTAAAAGTACATTCTGTTTTTATTTATATTTCTGCACTTATATGGATTGTACAATCTCAATTTACTATAGTGCTAAAGGCATGATGATGTAATTTTTAAGTGCACTGCTTGAGAATATCTATGAGCTAAGTGATTTATGCAAAATTGCGTTTCAGACTGCTGGCCAAATAAAGTAAATTCAAGTTCAGAAGGCGTGGTAGACCAGGATAAAAGACAGTGCATACAAGCTCATTTTTCATACTAAAATTCAAGCCTACCAGATGTTTTGTGACCATAATTTCAGGTAACTGTTTTACTTCAACCTTTAAATAAAATATTTTCCGTTCTTTTTTTCTGTTACTTTGAACTATAGCTCCTAACTACGGCATTTGATACTATGCATTCCTATGTGATTCAGAGTAGTCTTTATACTCCCTACACACTCTTCAAGTGTGTCTGTCTGGTCATAGAATGATCTACAAATGCCCAATTAATTGATAGACAGGTCCTTGTACAGTACATCATAATGTATTCTGATACTCTTTTCAGACTACAATATATTTACTTTGAATAGAAAATGCTACACAAATAAAAATTTTATTAACACAACTTATTTATCTATATTGTTAAATATATCAAAATGAATATCTGGTTTTTTAAAGTCCCTTTTTTCTGTTCTTTTTTTTTTTTTGGAAGTTTAATCAACAGTTTGTTTAAAAAACGAGAAATTAAAAAAAAATTAGGAATATGTAGTTTTTATCAGGTGTCATTTCTATATCTTTGATAAAGAGTTTAAAATAGAAATAGATATTCCATGATTAATCTTGTCTTGTCTTACTTTGTCTTTATGAGGAAATATGTAGTTATAAAGTCGATACTAGCTTATACTTGCTTGTTTTCCAAATAGAAACATAAACCCAAAGTTCTGTACTAAATGCAAGTGAAAATGGAAATATAATAGAGGAAGTATGAAGGCTTTTTAAAAGAAAAGTGAAACAATAACAGAATACATTTTTTTTGTTAAACTTTCAAGCTATGTTATCAAAACACGACTAATTCCGCATTCATTTAAATAAATGTTTTAAGGAGAATTAATCTGTTTTAAAATAATACAAAGCAATAAAAACACAAAATTGATTATTGGATCGGAAGAAACTTTAAAGTGTTGTGTAAATTGTTCAACGGACTTTTAATTTATCGGATATCGAAATAACGCTTAACCGTAAATGTTTCTCCGTTTCCATTGGGTTCTTTTTTTGTTGTCATGTCTGGTTAAGCAAAAATAAATAATACTTTACCAAAGCGGTACAAGAAAATGATGTGTAATTTCAAATTCCGCTCTGCTAAGGATAAACATTAATTGAATTTATGAATACCAGATTCACATTTTTCTTTTTAACAGTACGCTTATGAAGAGGAAAAATACTTAAATTCCTATTATTGGTTTCAGGAATAATAATTAATATCAAATGTGCTCATATACCATAAGTTTAAAATATTACTATAAGATAAATTAACATATTGGGAAAGCATTAGAATGAATTACCGTTTCAAAAACAATTCCTGTTTTTCCCAAAGTGTAATGAAATGCAATCAACAATTTTGAAACTGTTGAACAACACTTTTATGCATCATAAAGCTGTTACTAATTTAAGACATATTTTATGTTTAGTAATATTTTGAAATGTTATTTATGTATGTTTCAGAAGTTTTATTTTTAATCATATTTTCCTGAAATATGTAGAAATCATTCTGTAAAGCAATAATTTCTTGGGATTATCTTACTATGATTTTTGTTACTATATTATTTGAAGAATGTTTGACTGGTATTATTATATATATATATATATATATATATATACAGTCAACTCTCGATAATTCGAAGTTGGAGGGACCAATGAAATACTTCGAATTATCAAGAAGGTAGAAAACATTCTCAAAATACAAGAAGTGAATTTTTTTTCTAAAACATTTAAATTTTAAACTATGTAATCAAACAAAAATTGTACGTGTGTATAAAATTATTTTAAATTATTTTTAAAAAGTTTATATTATATACAGTAAAAATATTTTGCAGAAGTTAAAAGTCCTGCATTAAAAAAATACATTCATACTCAATTCTTCCACAATAGCGGACCATCCCTTCTGAACACAGGTGTAGCAAGGCCACGTATTGAACGAAAGATATGGACAATTGGTCTATTGTCCACTTAAAGAAATGAAAAAATTAAAATGTGTTTTTTCACCTGAGCAAACGGAAAACACTAAGAAGGGGTAGCAGACAAATGGTCATCAAAGGAGCTTTGTTATAAGGGAGACATGCAGAGACAACATCACGCAAATCTTGTCAATTATGTGTCCCAAGAACTCAATCTTTGACTTGAGGAAGTTACATTTTTTTAAATTTAATTCTAATGCATATTCAGATGCAGTTTTTAACACCCTATTTAAACGGTTTAACCCGTCAAGTTCATCCGAAGAAGGGATAATAATATCATCCATGTAGATTATGACAATTCCCTCTTTAAGAAGGTCTCGGAAAACGTGATTGATAAATCTTTGAAAAACACTCGGTACTATTACAAAGACCAAATGGAACTTTATTAAATTCATATTGCCCTTTATGTGTGACGAATGAAGTAATTTTTTTACTCCTTTCTTCCATTTCAACGTGAAAGAATCCGTTTTTTAAGTCAATAGTTGAGAAGAAATTTCCCGACTGCAACTGATCTAGAACTTCTTCTATTAAGGGTAAAGGATACCGATCTTTGTCAGTTTTAGAATTAATTTTGCGATAACCAATGCAGATTCTTAAATTACCATCCTTTTTCTTACACAATACTATAGGTGAACAATAATCAGAACAGCTTTCCCTTATAATGCCCTGTTGTAACCAATCATCAATTTGATCGTTTACCTGTAATTTCTCAGAATAAGATAAACGTCTGGCTCTCTGACACACAGGAATATCATCTTTCAATATAACACTCATTTTTAACTTAATTCTCTTAATTTTATTAGGTTTATAATTCTTAATCAGAGAATCAAATCATTTCTAATATTAAAGTTTTTAACATGTGACAAATCATAACTAGAATTTTTCTATCACGTTTGCAACAGAAAAAATTAATAAGCACTTAAAGAGGATTCACTTTCATTCAACAAAACATCGCTCTTCGCGTGGCTTATTTTCTTTATTTCAGTATATAATTGGATGTATAATAAATTCTTCGGTCAAGGTCGGTGATATTGTCGTTCGAACACTTAAACTGGGAGAGTGCTGAGTAAGAGAAATATTTATTGATGCAACTCCTACGATTCGCTTTTCGTCAAAACATGAGGTTAATGTTATGCTTCCTTCGGAAGGTTTGTTCAATCTAATTAGCGAGGAATTTAAATCTGGGATCTGGCAACCTGAATCAATCAAGGCTGTTACGGGCTGATTTTCTACAAAAATGTTTACGTATTGGAGCTGTCGTGCGAACTCATCGCTATTTTGTGGTTTTTCACTCTTAACTTTCAAACTATTCGCGTTTTTTCTATTATAGATGTGGCTGCTAGATTCCTTAGGCCTTAAAACGCTTCTCACAATCTCTTGCGTAATGAGATGAATCACCGTATTTGTAGCAATTTTTATTTTGTCTTTCAATATTTTGGGGATAGCTATCTCTACTCTTTGGTTTATAGTTTCGTGATCTATTTTTAAAGGGGTCTTCGGTATATCCACAAGCAATAGGAGTTTCCTTACGCGATCCGCTTCTAGATGAAATATAAATATCGCACTCTTTAGCTAAATCAATAGGCCTAAACCAATCTTCCGCTTCTCGAATGCCAATATGAGTTGCGGTTTGCTTATTTAAGGTTTCAAATAATCTATCAGGAATTAAAAAATCACATAGAGATTCAAAGGAATTAACTTTTCTTAACGAACAATAATATTGGAAGTTTGCCATCAACCTTGCAGCAAATTGATGTATGTCTCGCCTGATGATTTTACAGTATTTTTAAATGAGTTTAAACACTCGCGAGGGGTTACTTGGAATTCTCTGAGTACTATTGATTTGAGTTTATCATAGTCATTTAATTCCTCCTTTTTAATATACAATAAGACATTTTGAGCTCTTTCGCCCAGAAATTTATTAAAATTTCATATGTATATTCGTCATTAATTTTCTTGGTTAAAAATGCGCGTTCTAATGATTGAAAGAACAGATTAAAGTTTTCAGATCTGGTGGGAACAGGAAGAAATAAAGTTTTAATGCTTTTGATCATATTTTCTATGTCTGTTTTGAACCGTTTTCTCTTCGGTTTTAGCGGCAGGATTTAAACTTAATGCTTTATTTTTAGTCGTCTGAATTTCGACTTCTTTTTCTAACTGTGCTAACTGCAGTTTTGCGAGCTCAATTTTCTGTTTTTCTAAAGTTGCCTGTCTTTTCGTTTCGCGATACCCTCTCATTATATAGTTTTTAATTAAAGTTTTAACGAAATCTGCATCACTTTCAAATGTACTACTATTCTCAATTTTAGTCTTTAGTTTAGCTATGGTGTCCGTACTCTCCACAATACCATCTAGCTCCTCTACAACTCTTATGAGATCCTCTTTATGAGCGTTTTTATACATTTTAGAAAATATATGGAAATATCCTACTTTTTTTTCTAGCTCCCTTGTTGTTCGCACGAACGATGTATCCAATAATTAATGAAAAATACTGATTCACCTCTACACAGATGAACAGCCAAACTCTCGCAGGTTATATCGTTAGACGGAAAAAAGTTCTTAAATTGTTAAATGACACCTCTTCGCAGGTGTATAATTCACGCTAGTTCACAAGTTCAACCTCTGCACAGGTTGAGCAAAGCTTTCAAAAAATGGCGGCGCGTCTCCTCCACGGACGCTTCTTTTGTTACTCGTTCTAAACTTTATCAAAATGCCTATCCCGGTCGAGCCCCCATAATTTGTGGGAGACAACAAGGGGCTAAAGCATTTGTCTTTCTTCTGATTTATTTAAAACTTAACAAAATTAATTAAAGAAAAGTAGCTATTCTAAGTTTCTAATTTCTAACAAATAGATTTCCATGATGTGATGATGGGAACGCCTGCTCGCGCACCTCAGTCTCTTTCCTCTCTCTCCTAGCCAAAGTTTTTTTTCACATTGGATCAGCTGCGCCTGCGCGCGAAGACTGCGTGCTTTGTTTTGTTGAGAGATTCAGTTGGATGACGACTCCACAACCACCGATTCCACACATACACACACACACACACACACACATATATTATATAAAAAGATATAGCCGTTACCCTCTCGCTTCACTGGATATTTCATGATGTTTTATAAATATATCTGTTTATATATATAAACTATTGATATCTAAGTCCTAACGTTAAAAATTCTATTCTATTGAAAAATATACTTATACCTTTAACTCTCGGCTCTTGATAAAAATAAAAAGGACAGAACTACTAATTTGTATTATCTAATATTCTTTAAAATTGAGAATAGAATGATGTTTACACTTTCGTAACTCTATAGCAAAGTGGATTTTCGCAAAACCAATTTTAAGTGGATCTCTACTCCATAAAATATACATGGAAGCCAAATTTCAAATCTATATCTGATAGATTAAAATTTTTACTATCAATACCTCCCCTCCTTTACTACAATCCCCCCCCCCCCATAATTCCGTTGAGAGTCGTTCTCCCAAAAACCGTTCTTAGAGTATTTCAATTCAACCAAAAAAAAAATGTAAACCAAATTCCATAATTATAGTTCTCGTAGTTCGAAAAAAGAAATTTTTTGTCAACACGCCCCAGTACCTCGCTCCCCTATGAGTTGATTCCCGTCAAATGCATTCTTAATGGATCCCTATTCAACAAAAGGAACCTGTTTAACAAATTTCAAGGACACAGGTCTAACAATTCTAAAACAGGATTTTTTTCCTATAACTCCACTTCACCCCTCGCAACCCTCCTTAGGTGTCGATTTTTGTTTTACTCTTTTTTTGAGGAACTCTATTCCATGAAAGGAACATGCCTACCAATTTTCAAGCAGGTAGATCGAATAGTTTAAAAATAGAAATATTTATCTATTACGCCTCTTAATCCCAGGAAATGAAACTTGGGGGTTAATTTTCGCGAGACCCATTTTATAGCGGTTCTGTATTTAACGAAAGGAATATGCTTAACAAATTTCAAGACTGTACGTCTAATAGTTTAAAAATAGGGATAGTTATCTATAACGCCCCTTGAGCCCCCGCAACGCCCCTTGGAGGTCTGTTTTCACAAAACCCATTTTGTAGCGGATCTCTACTCTATGAAAGGAATCTGCTTACCGAATTTGAAGACTGTGAGTCTAATAAACTAAAAATGGAAAAAATTATCTATAGCGCCCCTTGAGACCCCGCAAAGCCACCTGGGGGGTTGATTTTTACAAAACACATTATATATTGGATCTTTACTCTATAAAAGGATTCTGTTTATCATATTTAAAGATTGTGCTACCAGGAGTTTAAAAATGGAAAAGTAATTATCTATAATGCCTCTTAAGCTCCTGAACGCCACTTGGAGGTCTATTTTCACGAAACCCATTTTGTGGCGTATCTCTACACTTTGAGAGGAACCTGCTTACCAAATTTCAAGACTGTTCGTCTAATAGTTTAAGAATCGGAATAACTATTTATATATCTCCCCTTAACACCCCTCAACACCCTTTGGGGTCAATTTCCCAAAACCCATTTTATAGTGGATATTAACTCCATGAAAGAACTATGTCTACTAATTTTCAAGCGGTAGGTTAAGTGGTAGTATTTATCTTTTACGCCCTTATTCCCCTGCAACGCCACTTGGGGGCTATTTTCCCAAACCCATTTTGTAGTGGATTTCTACTCTATAAAAGGAATCAGCTTACCCAATTTGAAGATTGTACGTTGAGTAGTGTAAAAATGGAAACAATTATTTGTAACACCCCTTAACCCCCTTGCGTTTCAATTTCGCAAAATCCATTCATAGCTGATCTCTACTCTATAAAAGGAACGTCTACCAAATTGTAAGTCTGTAGGTTCAATAGTTTCGGAGATATCGTGATTATGATTAGTCAGTCAGTGAGTGTTTAAAACTCATTATTGCATTGTTTCTTATGCCACCTGTTCTCGACTGTGTCAGATCCAGGCACGGGGCTAGATGTACACCAGTCGTTTGCCGTAGCCTTCAGCACTATGCAAGTGGCAGTACGATTTACCTCTGTTCTACACTATTTTAGAGCGAGAACACCCATAGATGCAGGGTCTTCCACACCACTCTTCCCTTTCTCCAACTTCATAAGAGGGCTTGCGGCTTGGAGGCTATTTAGAGTACTCTCATGTCTCAACGACATATGCAAACATCCATGACTTCTCCGGGATTCAACCCCAGGCTCTACGGCATAGCACTCAGCGTCGCTAACCACTATACCGGATGGGTGACCATTTAAAACTTATAAATAACCTGTAATTACGAAATGAAATGCATTTTACTCTTTAACCCATGCTCTCATCTAGAATGTGGAGAAAACCCCAAGCTTTTTTTAGAATTTCTGGATTTTTTTCTCTAAATTTAAAATGAGATAAGCTGTAAACAATGAAGGAATCACTGTTTGGTTAAATTTAAAGCGGTCCATTAATAAATGAATTCAAACTTGACACTTAAAAATAAAATAAAGGGGCTCAAAATTTACTTTAAAATGGGCATTTTTTAAAACGAAAGTTTAAAATTAAATAAAAATATTAATTATGTAAACATAAACAATATTTTTATAATTAAGATAAAGATAATTAGTTATTATGTATCCCATTTCTGAAAATTAAAATATGTTTAAACTAAATGTTTGAAAACTATTTAGCAGTAAAACTGAAGAGTACAAGTTCGAGTAACTCTGCTTATGTTCTTTTCATAATTAAAATTGCTTCTAGAAAAGTTAACTATTAAATTAAGGTATCTGACTACTTGCGAAAACTTTTTTTTTTTAAAAAAAAAATAGAGATTTGGGGATTTTTTTGTTGTGTTTTGATTTGTTTAGTACATATTAAGAAAAATTTGCTAAAATTTAAAAAAACCGAAATTATTATTACTAAAATGGGAAAAAATGGGTAAACATTTACAAAAAGCAACATAAACGGGGCCCATTCTATACCAAAAGATTATGAACAAATTTTCAATTTTCAATTTTGAAGTGTTGCTATGTTATTCATTTTTGAAATGACAATCCGATATATATATATGAGAGATATTTTAATTTTTTTCAAAAACTACAGTACTTTTAGTTATTACATGAAATTCCTTATAAAAAACAGTGATTATATTAAGATAAGAGACTGTACATTTTGTAATAAAATAGTGATTGATAAATCTGATGGATAAAACACTTCTACTGTTATACAGAACATACACAAACAATTTCAGTTAATTATTTTCAAAACTGTTTTAGAAATCGCTGTCCCCGTTTGAGCATTAAAAAAAACACATTTCGATTAAAACGCATTTTAAAGTATGATTTTTCCTGCTTGAAGTAATGGCATCTGCTTTTACTAAAACACTTGTAGTTTTTGTTCTAGTGAACGGAAAATAATAAACTTGGTATTTATATAAAGTTAATACGATGGCCTATAAAATAAAATCATAAAAAATTGTCAACGTTTGGCAAATTTCACAATTTTAGGGTAGTCGGATACCTTAATACAAAAAAAATTAGCTTTCTCTAATTTAAATTTATGTTTTGAATTATGAGATAAGCTGTTTGTTAAAACAATGAATATTGTGCGATCCAATTGTTTTTTTAACTGAAAAGATAAGAGTTAAACCAATACTTAGTGAAAATTCATTTAAGCACAAAAACGAATCATTGAAAAAATATTTTTCAATACAATAAAAGTCGCGATAAGTATAATAAATAGCACATTTACCATCCGTTGCTAATTGAAATTTTGTTTCCGAACATTAATGTTAACATTTTTAATGTTTCATTCGTAACATTAAAAACACTTATATATATAAAATCAAAATTTTTCTACAAGAGAGAGATGAATAAACATGAATAACACTGAAAAGAATTGAATTGCAAAATAGCCAGACAACAGAATTTAAAAGGAGATATGAAAAATTAAAATAATAGAGTTAAATATAATAAATTAGAAGTAAAAAACCTTTTTAAAAACAAGCTTTTATTTAAAGGTGCTAAAAAGAATAAAATAAACTTTTTCTGTAAAACTTTTTTTACTATCAACTGTTAACGTCATTACACAAATTATATGATATAAAAGCTCGTCATGAGATTAAAGTACTCTTATTTACTTAGTTTGAAATTTTTACAAATTAAAATCAATCAGATCAATTTACTTGTTTATATGCAGAGGTAAATCTCGCGACAAGCTTTTACATCATATAAACTGTGTAATGACGTTATCAGTTAATAGTAAAAAAAGTTTTACAGAAAAAGTTTATTTTATTCTTTTTAGCGCCTTTAAATAAAAGCTTGTTTTTAAAAAGGTTTTTTTACTTCTAATTTATTTTTTACTTTTAGTTATAACTGGACAGGTTTCTCAGTCTGTTCATCTCATTCAACGCATCATTGTTGCTAGGTTGTTTGCCGGTTATTTTCAAACAGTCTAGCTAAATGAATTCTCGCAAAAAGGGTATTCGACGAAAACACAATTTTTTTTTAAATCCGTTATTTTTAAGCAATTTTTTAAATCTTCGTACAGATTTTGGGTAATATTGTTCTACCCACGAAAAAAAAGTTTTATGAGATTATCTTCATAAATGACGCAGTTATTAAATGTTAAGTTAAAATTTTGAGTATTTTTTAAAAAATCGTAAAAAAAAGTTTTTGGCATTTTATTTTTTAAATGACTGATTCTAAAAGAGCAAAGCATAAGCTGTTTTAGTACGGAATGTTGATTCTTTTAAACAAAATAAATCATGCCCAATAATTTAGACATCATTTTCATAAAAATGCATCGATTGTGACTCATTTAAAAAAATCGTAAGAAATACAAATATTATTATTTTGTAAAAAACATTATACCATATCGGGACGAAATAAATGATCTTTCCGATTCTGTAATTATTTTTTGTCTGAGTTTCTTATAGACTAAAGTTAGATAAATTTTTTAAAGAATTTTTACAAAACTCCGTCTCTGTTTAACTTGGCAGCGTTGAGAAAGGAATACAATGTACCAATTTTCTTGAAAAATAGCTCTACTTTTTAGTTTTGAATTTAAATCCAAGAAAATAGATAGAAATTTGTAAAAAAGTTGCATACGTTGTGGAAATTAGATTATTTTTACGTTGTAGAAACGTAATTAATTTTTAGACAAATAATTAATACAGTCAATAGCGCAACGTGATGAAATTACAGTTTGGCTGAAAACCGATTTTCGACGCCAACTTTTGTCATTGTTGTAACAATAGCATTATTACAACAATGCAGACATATCAAAGTTGGTCTGCATTATTGTAATAATGTTAATGGTTTTTAAGGTTTTTAGTTAATATATTCTTAATTAATTGCAATATCGGTATATAAATGGTCAAAACATCCATTGTCATCCAAACTAAACGTGTATACAAAATTTCAGCTCAATAGGATGAAGATATCAGCTTCAAAATTGAGTTACAAGATTCCACCCGAACAAATTACATACATACATACATACATACATACATACATACATACATACATACATACATACATACATACATACATACATTGTAAGTTAAATAAAAGCTTGTAAAAATGTAAAACAATGGATGCTACAATATTATCAACATGCTGAGTTTAGACAGCTTACAAATAAAATAATTTTTTTTATATTAAAGTGGGGTTGAACATATTGTGTGGCCGGCCAACCTTCCCACTTTCTGTTAATAATACAGAGGAAAAACCTATTGAAAATAATGGATAGGAAATCTAAATCCATTATCAGAAAAAGTTAACTTACCTAAAAATTGCATACAGAAACGCAGAGCCTGCGCTAAATCTGAATACAATAAACAAGTTATATTGCCAGATTCTGGACCCAAATACATATTCAAAGCAAGGTTTATATATATATATATATATATATATATATACATATATATAGATAAACTTTCCATTCGAAAGTAATAAAAGCTTTGCGTGAACCTTCCCTAACCAATGAGAAATTCAATTATTCTGTAAACATTTTCGGCCGGTTGCCGAACCCCAAAATCGGTTGTGTGCCTATTCACAAAATAAAAATGTTTTAATTAATATTTAATTGCTTGTATGAATTTGTTTCGCAAAGTGTCAAAACAATAAATATTTAAAAACTGAAATAAAGGCTTTTATTTGAACTGTGAATAAGCAACTAATATGCGGCAGCTTTCAAATGATTTAATTGCACATTACTCCTGATTTGTATTTCGTAAGAAGTCTTGTTTCCAATACAAACTATTTTTCTGGCTCGAACCAAACCCACATTAGTATAAATTTCGGAGAAATGTCTCAGATTGTTCAAATGCCTTTTATTTGATAGTTTTAAGTATAACTATTACAAATTTTAATATGTACTATAACTTGAATTGTTTGTATATTTTGAGAATGAACAGTTAAAATTTGTGTGTCACTACTTAAGTATTGACAATTCATCTATCTATTTTATCATTTATCTTATTTTATTTTATTAAAAATGTTAGCATAGCAAACTCTCATCTTCGCCACTATTTCTCTGTCAATAAATCCAAAATAAGATTCCTGTAGGAAAATGGAAACATTGCCTTTGAATTTAACACAATACGTATTTTAAAAATGCATTATTTAAAACGAAAAAGTATTTTAAATGTAAGTTGAATTTTAGCTCTAAAATTACCTTCTTTAGCAAAACTAATGTAATAGAACAAATAGAAGAATTACCCCAGGTATGTGTAAATATACATTTAAAAGTTATAAACAACCAAATTAAAAATTAATAACTGTATCTGAATGGTGCTCATACCTTGAAATATTTAAATACAACATATTCCTTAATTTACACCACCTCATAAAACGCTTCACAAATTGCATTACATGGTGGTCCCTGAAACAAAAATATGCTAGTTTTTAATTTTGAGTACACAATATAAAAATACATAACAATCGACAAAACATAAAAATTTATAACAATTGGTTAGTCTTAACAAATTACGGATTTGAACCAGAAAATTTAAGAAAAAAATGTTTATGCTTAAGGTATGTAATCAATTAGTTTCACATCAAGATACTTTTTTGGAAATCATGCTTTTGTTCTTCAGAAACATTTTAATTTGATTAAATCGTTGCTCTAAAATTGAAGGCTTAATAATTAAATCAATATACCCCATTCTTTGTTCAAAAATATAGTACATTCTTAAAAGCATAAAATAAAAGCTTTAACAAAGATTAAGAAATTTTAAGAAACATAAGAGTTAACATAAAATAATTAATAGTATCAATCAAAAGCTGAAGAATATTACAAAAAATCAACTTACAGATTATTAAAAAAAATTTAATCTCCTTCTTTACAATTTTTTTCCTAATTAATTTTAAAACTTTTCCTGCCTAAAGGTTTTTATAAATGATAATGAGAATCTTATTTCTTTTTTCATGTAACTATAAGCAATTTAATTACATTTTTATACATACATTTAAAATAGGGTTGCTTTACTTTTGCCAGCTATAGTTTCTTATTTTTTTACCTCAGCAAGTGTTCAAATAAAATAACCAGGATTTAATGACCACATTTTCTCGAGTTTGACTACAATATGTACGCTAATATTAAGGATAATTTAAATCTTTCTATGGATATTATCATAATTTTTAATAAGATTTTTATCATTTTTAAGACCAAAGTTGTGAAAAATGCCTGGTCAATAACAATAAATTTTAAAAAGAGATTTAGAATCCTTTTTTCGTTAATGAAATAAATTAACAAAACACACTCGAAAAATATTTTAGTGAGAATTCAGTCATTTTTTTTCTATGAAAAGATTTTAGGCATTATTCAGCATTATACATGAGAACATAATTTTTAGTTTTACCTTGAAAGAGATTCTCGAAAAAATTACTTCTGCTTATTTTGAGTAAGAAAACTTGAAGTCCGTATTCAAAATCGATTACAAAGGAAATAAGTAATGCACATAGAAAGAAAAAATATATAAAGAAGTGTGTGTACTATGTAAGTATATATATATACATACATACACACATATATATATATATATGAAATAGAAGATGGCCGTTGAAATGGATTCTTTAAATGAGATTGATGAGGCAGTCCTGAGATTAATTAAAACTATTTATTCCACATCTTAAGCACATAAAACATTACAAAGACAACACAATACACACACACACAAAACAGGCTGCAGCCGGCTACATGTTGACGCAGACAAATACAGACGCGAAAGAGAGAGGGTCTCAAAGAATCTCGGTATTTATAGGCGGCTCAAATGACATGATCTTAGTGGGTAGCTAGATGTAGTTTAAAATATTCTCGTTAGGCGGCTGGCTAATTTATTATTAAAATGTGGGTCCTGAAGGGATGGACCAGATAATTAAAAGGTATTTAAAAGGATTATATTACTGGGAATTATTACATATATATATATATATATATTTAAATATATATAAATAAATCACACAATTATAAATAAGCAAAAATTCGAAACCATATGAATCCTAAAATACGATATCCTATTTGAAAATATCAATGGCGAATAAAAATAATGAAGATCCAACACTTTCAAACGAAATTAAAATTGTATAAGATAAAATTTATAAAATATACCTCGGACTTAGGACCGATAAGTGGGGTTAAACTAGTTTGATGGCTCCAACCTTCCCCCTATTGCCACTTGGTAAACTAATCTGGAAATATCCAAATTCTCAAAAATTTAAAATTTAAAAAAAAAATTTATAACCTAAAAAATTAAACTATTTTCCATTGCATTCTGAGAGATATAACATGAAAATGTTAAAATGCTAAGACAACTAAGTGCATAATAAAACAACCATAAAACATCAAAGGTTATGCACCGATCTTTGAAATGGTTGGATAGAATGAAAAAACCTCAAAAGTTTGAAAATTCAAATCAAGAATGCAGTATATTCAAAAATGAAATACCTAACAACATCAAAACCGTCTACATAAATCGTCAAAACTCTCCCAAAATCATCCTATTAATAAATGAAATCGATGAACGGTATTTCAATTTCTTAACAATTTTTCATTTCTCCTACATCAATAATATATATAACTCCTACACATTATATATATATATATATATATATATATATATACTCTTTTCTGCATTATACGAGGGGGACACAAAAAAGCGAGACTGGTCCAATAAATCATTGTATATACTTACAGAATCAGTTCTTTGTGACATCATTACCTTCAAAGTAGCTGCTTTCAGCCTTCACACACTTCTACATTTGGTGCCACCATTATTGGTAACAGTTCTGGAACGAACGCTTTTGAAAGGTTCGCTCTGTTTTTGCCTGAACCTCTTCAAATGAGGTGACATGGGTTCCCTTAAAGCAAGATCTGTGTGACTGCAGGAAATAAAAAGAAGTCGCATGGGGCAAAATCAGATGGACAAGGTGGTTGCCTTTTACGAAATAGAGCCGTGTTAGCGGGTTTATATGTCTTGGTGGAGCAGCCATCCATCACTCCCCGATTCTGGCCTTTTTTTCATAATTTTTTCACGGAGCCTTTTTAGTACTTCAATGTAGTAGTGTTTTTTAAGAGTCTGGCCCCTGATGTGATTGGTGACACACTCATATCATGAATTTTGGCAATGTTTTGGTCTGTAATCGCTGACTTTGGGCTCCTAGCAGGTTCATCATTTCCAGGATAACCTTTCCCACGAATACCTTTTACACCATTGAAACACATGTGCACGAGAATAAGTTTCATCTTCAAAAGCCTCCTGTAGTATTTAAAATGCTTTCGTGGCAGATTTCTTCAAAAGAACTTTGATGTTGATTCGACAATTTCCCGGCAGAAGGCAGTTGCACGTTTTCATTCAATGATGCAGTACTCCCAACTGGCAAGATCGATTATGGCGAAACTGGCTACATGTAAAGAGGAAGAGCATGGAATAACTTTACTAAAACAGTTGTAGCCAACCCCCTTTTTTTAAGCTGCACACTTAGTCTCGTTTTTTTGTGCCACACACCTTGTATTTATATATAAACTTGCATATTACTTGAAGTAATATTTCAATAAAATACTAACTAAACACACCGAGCTTTCTTACAAAACAACATAAAATAAACATTTTTCCAATTAATGTTTTAAAATATTTTATACCTATTACCAGTTGAATAAAAATAGTAGTAATAGTTTTTTATTTATAAAATAAAAATGTGGCCTTTTAAACTTACAAATAAATACTTTTTTTATTTTAGTATAGCAGGTTGATTTTCAATATTAATAAAAAATTTCAATTTATTTCAACTATTATTCTTTTTGTAATATAATTTTTAAATATTTTATTTTAAAGAGAGCTATTGAATTTTTCAAGTTCTGTATCATCCTGTTAAAATTTCCCCAAGGAAGAAACCGCTCATTGAGAAATTGTTTTCCTTTCTTCTAAAAAAAATGGAATGAAAAAAATAATTTTAGTATAAATAATATTTTAATGAAATAATTTTTAGTACTGTGAACAACCGCAGTTAAAAACAATACGTTTTTGTATCTTGTATTAAATCGTCTGCAACAAATCCAATTGAAATTTGAGCCGTTTTGTTTGAAAGTGGTGTAAGTTTATTTTAGACAAATGTTAGTCATTATAACATTCAATACAATCTGATGTGAGCTTTATTATCTATGAGAAGTTTTCCCCAAACATTCTTCAACATTTCCTCATTTTGTCAATATAAATTTAAGTTGTTAATGAAATTACAAATATAATTAATTTGAAAATGGTAAATATCTCCATATAATATAAAATTGACTTACACAACTTTCAAAGAAAACCGCTGAAATTTAAAAACGTTAGATTATAAAGGTATAAAAAACATGATGGAATTTTTCATCAGATTAATAATGATGTTTCTTACAATTAATTAATAATTTTTTAACATACTTCTTTTTATATTTTAGTTGACTTGCGTATACTTGTAATGGAGAGGATAGTTAATTCTAAAATTAAGAAGTTCTTAGGTATTAAAAGTAATTTTTCTTTTGAGTAATCAATATATATTTTTAAAATATTGTGAGCATTCCATAAAAAAAGGCTAAGAACATTAAGCCTCGCTTTAGTATTTTCTTTCCTTTCGAGTTTGCATTTTCAAAATTAAATATAATGTTTTATTCATAAATTTATGTATGCATATAAAAAGAGAATTTATTTTTTAGTTTGCTAACGGTATTCGACTGGTTGCGACAACTTTTTCTTAAAAAATGAAAATATGTGGATTTTTTTGTTTCTTTTAGATTTTTTAGTACATTTAAAGAAAAATATGCTAAAATTGAAAAATGAAAAATAAATTATTATAACTAAAATGGAAAAAATGGTTAAAAATTGACAAAAAATAACATAAGCGCGGTCCATTCTGTACCAAAGATTTATAAACAAATTTTCAATTTTTCAATTTTGAGATGTGTTGCTATGTTATTTATTGTCGAAATGACCTTCAGGATAAGAGATATTTTTATCGTTAGAAAAACTAGAGCACTTTATCTCAGTTATTATATGAAATTATACTTTAAAAACAGTGATTATATTCACATAAGGGACTGCAAATTTTGTAATAAAACAGTGATTGATAAATCTGAAAGTTAAAACACTTCTGCTATTATACAGAACTTACACAAAAAATTTCAGTTAATTATTTTGAAAACTTTTTTAGCAATTGCTGACCCCGTTTGATTATTTTCAAAAAATCGCATTTCGAGTAAAACGCGTTTAAGTATGACATCTTGCTTAAAGTAATGGCACCTGCTTTTGCTAAAACACTTTTAGTTTTTGTTTTAGTGAACGGAAAATGATAAACTTGGTATTTTTATAAAGCTAATAAAATGGCCTATAAGATAAAATCATACAAAAATTGTCAATTTTTGGCAAAACTCCCAATTTTAGGGTAGTCGGATACCTTAAAGATTATACTGGCTCTAACTTTTGTTCCTTTTGAAAAGAAGGCGAATCTGACAGAATTTCTTTCAAATTATGAAGCAACTTTGGGATGAGTACTTGCCGTATTTACTGGAATCTAAGTCGCACTATTTTCCCAGTGTTAATGCTAAAGAAATTTGGATGTGGCTTAGAATGGAAAGTAAAGTATTTTTTGGATGGGGGAAATTGAGTTTCCACACCTTTCAAAAGGAAAAATGTAATCATCCATTTGGGCAACTTCTATTCTATTTAGCAGTTTATCTATGGTATTCATTCAGTATATCCGAAACATCGTAGTTTTCTCGTGTTTAGAAACTTTTTTTGTATCCACCTAAACATCAAAGATATCGGTAATTGCATCAAGACGAGAGTTTATTCTGACGCAAGTAGAAAAGGGAGGTATTTTACATGCAGAAAAAATCGAAAAGAAAGGAGCGGTCACTGAAAATTTGACAGGGATGAAACAAATATACGTCGATGGCATAATAAAACGATCAATTTCTTGTTAAAAATGTTCAACCATCTTCAATTATTTTACATTCTGTGACGGATCTATCAGCGGCTATACTAATACCTTGGGGATTCTTCTGGGGAAAATATTTTGTCTCAACCAACTTTCGCCGAGTAAGAAAGCATGATTATGCAAATGAAGTATATTATATAAATTCTGTTTTCGCAAGTTTGAGAGTTGAAAAGTTGGAGTTAGTAAAGAGTTCACGAGTTAGTTTGTTAGTTGAAGATTGAAGGTTCGTGGAATTATTAAGAGATTTTGGAGTTTGTCCATGAAAAAGGATTACGGAGAGTGGATCCAAAGACAGAGCTTCAATCCAGATAAAGGTCTCCTGCAAGATTCAAGTGTAGGATTCGTTTCATATAAGTACAGGTATCATGAGCTTTGTTTAGTTAAGAAGTGAGCTTATTAGCGTGTGACGTAGTTTATATTGAGCGTGTTTTGGCTATCGTAGATTAAGTTGAGGGTCCGTAGTAGTATCCCCGTGTTATTGAATCTCACATCCGCGCTCTACTATTTGATCACCTATCTTAATTAGATTGTTATTGTCTCTTATTGATATTTTGATAACAATAAATTAATTAGATTGAAATCATGTCTGTTGATTATTCAGTTTCTCTCACACACCTAACCGGGTCTGCGGGTAGACAAGGGGTTTCAGAGGCAAGCAGGAACCGAAAGGTACTACAATTCTTCTAAAACATAATTCTTTAAAAAAACTTTATATAACAAATGCATTGAATGATATGGAAGAAGACTTTGTGTTGGAAAATGGCGACGCCAGTTCCAAATCCGAAGTTAGCTGTGAAGTGGGAGTGGCGAATCATTTTCGAAACATGATACCGACAATTAGAGGAATTATAGATTTATGTATGTATTTGAAAGTGTTTAATACTAGTAAAATAAATTTATAATTAACTTATTATTACTTTTCATTATTTTTTTTAAAATTTCCTAAGTATCGGATATTGATGAAACTTTTACACACTTTATTATTTTTTCTCTAAATTGCGGAGAGAATAAGGGGCGTGGCTTAGAATTAATACCAATATTTCTTGATAAAAACATGTTGAGAATTTGGAGAATCGATGGCAGTTTAGATTCGAGTAAATACAGTATTTAACTAAGAGCAAAAAATATTCGATTATTATTGTTTTACTAACGCAATTTCAAAATAGTTAGGATTGGTAATAAAGGGTTATAAATTACTGAGGGTTATTATTGATGAAACTGTTATACACAATTTATTTTTTTCTTCTCTAAAATGTGGAGAGAATAAGGGGCGTGGCTTAGAATCAATTGCAATATTTCTTGATAAAAACATGTTGAGAATTTGGAGAATCGATGGCAGTTTAGATTCGAGTAAATACAGTATTTAACTAAGAGCAAAATATTCGAACATTATTGTTTTGCTAACGCAAGTTCAAAATAGTTAGGATTGATAATAGAGGGTTATAAATTAATATATTGCTTCTCTAAACTTTTACAATTATTTTATAATTCAGTATATTTGTCGTGTTGCAGTTAGATATGTGAAAGAATGTTTGAATGAACTATTTCACTTATCATATTTGCAAAATATTAGTATCATTGAAAATGAAATTACTTCACATTCATGTTAAAAATTCTGTAAAGTTTTTAAAAAAATTATTTTTCCATTTTTTGATTATGGATTCTCACATTTAAAATTTATAAAAATAATGATTAACTTTAATAAAATTTATTAATTTAACTGTTTTGTAATTTAAATTTTTACTTATTCCCAAAGTCAGGTATTAAAATAGAAAATGCATATTTCCATTTGTCAAAGTCAGTTTTATATTATTTAGTTGTAAAAATTAGATGAAAGAAAATATGCGAAAGTCAATTGCAAGATTTTATGTATAAAATAAATCCTTATAAACCATTACTACATGCACATATTTAAACATACATTTGTTTTAATTATAGTTTATGACAGTAAAAATCGTTTACTATGTACGGATTCTGTTTTAAAGAATTTATGCAGTTAAGTAATTATTAACTTTGTTAATGATGGTTTATTTAGGATTGCTAGAACAGATTATCAATATATATATGGTGAAACAATACAAAATATAGCACATTTATTGTGTTGCATATCAGACAAATTGACTACTGAGAATTATGTCTTGTAGTAAACTAAATATTGGGAAACAGTGTCAGTGATACTGGATGCATCTATTTAATATTCATTAAGATAACGAAAGGTCACTTAAGAATTCAGTAGAATTTGTAACATGTATAATTAGGTATTTGATCAAATTGTCAAAAGTTATGCCTAAAATTCACTTAATTTCGTCAAATGAAATTGTTTTCCACAATTATGCGGAAATGTATACGACTGCTTATGACTGAAATAACACAGATAATTACTTGCATATTCTCGTTATCTGATGGTGGTTCCAAACAATGAAGTGCTTTCGTTATGGTAAACAGATCTTTGTGTCAGACAGAATTAGGGAGAGAAGGAAACATTTAATTCAACAACAAAAATGCTGTCATAACCCTTGCTATCATGTTGATACCCAAAATAATTTAATGAAGAGATTCAAATTCGATTAACCGCATATTTTTCTAATATGTTTAAAAATTATTTTGATAATTGCTGTGTTATACATGTTTCAAGTTCCGAAATTAAGAAATATCCTATAATATAGGCTATACAAATGACAATGTTAGTTATTTATTCTTTGTTAAATATTTGCTTTCTTAAGTGCGTTTGAGCTTTATCTTTCTTTATGCTAGATTCGAATATTCTCGATAATTTCAATTTGTCACTCTTTGTGTAAGTATTATTCAGACGAAGTTTTATTTTCAAACTTGGAGAAAACCCATTAACAATATGACCTTATATTCCAGCATATAACGAGCATTTTTCACACAAAACAATAAAATCGAAATTTACAGGGGATCGGTATACGCCGGATATAAGACGTTAAATGTCGCTCAGGGTAAGTGAGTCAACCCAATCCTCTTTTTTATAATTATTTTTATTGTACATGATAAAATTTGTAATTCCAGTGAATAATTTAACTAAGAGAAAGTATACTTAGCTGTTGTTGCTGTATCCTTCCGGAAGGGAAGGAAAGAAAGTTGCCAGAGCCTTGATAGAGTGACAGGTTGGATTCTGTGACAGGAAGAACTTCTTAGCGATAGATGGTGACACCACCTATCTCCACCTCCACAATTTAGGCATGGAGCTGAAGGGGAGGGAAATATTCTTTAGCCCCCTGCACTCGTGGTTTCTGCTGCGAACGCCTACAAGACTTTCGGACCCACTGATTTAACGAGCACATACTCCATGCCTACGTACCACGGCCATGGGTAGCCTAGTGGTTAGAGCATTGGACTCCAGACCAGAAGGCCTGGGTTCGATGCCCGATGCCACCAAATGCCCGCCGAGTATAAAGGAGAACGTGCTCGTTAAATCAGTGGGTCCAAATGGTGTCGCCATCTATCGTGTTGTTCCGAGCAAAACCGCACTATGGCCTTCTTGGTGGCTCAAAGCTTAGCCTAACGGCAGGCGTAAAATTCTATCCCTTAGCCGCGATGAATTTCTTGGACCTTGATCTGATGTTACTGTCGATCAGGTGGCATAAGCAACATACTTACCTACTTTTAAGAACTGAATTCGAGAAAAAATCCAATAAAGTTAAACTAAAATGTTCAAATGTGCGTGACCTTAATAAAGGACACAAATCCCAGACAATTTCGGTAACTTTAGAGGAAAACTATTTATAAGCAAAACAATCATATTTTGTTCAAGTTATTGTAGTTTTATTGTCCTTGGTCGACAAATACCATGTAGAACTTTTTCTTGTTTGTGTGTTTTTGGCAGGGTGAAGTGTGCCTTATGCTACAATTATGGCTTCATATTTTTCTTGATGGAGTTCTTTAGGTAGCATTTGAAAATTTTCCTTTCAACTCAAACATGTTCTGTTCACCACTTTTCTCAAATTTACTTTCGTATCAGTAATAATACTCATTTTTTTATTAGGTTCTACTTGGCTTGAACAATTTCTACTTCATCCAATAGACATGCACACATCCCATTTATTTCTTCATATTCTGTTCATTTACATTTTATATTCTGTTTATTTACATTTATAAACCATAATGAAACGTAGAACACTGCAATTAAAACCACTAAGACGTTCACAGGGGGAAATGTAGCTTTTTTAGACAAGATATTTTGGAACTAAAGTTTTCGCGCGAAAACTCAGTCACACCAAGTACCTTGAGATTGTAACGTTTGCCGTTCCTAAAAAAGAGGGAGATATGTATCAAATATATTTTACATTGCATGAAAACTGTCCTATAGAAAGATATTGATAAGGTAATTTGTAACAAACAAACAGTTTTCCCAAAATTAAAGATTTTGTGAGACTGGGGAACTATGTGTCCCGCGAGACCACTTACATGTTAAGTACTAGCACAAAGTGAATAAAATTTAGATATTCACCTTGTGGAGAGACATTTCACATTTTCTTCATCATCAATTTTGTAAAAACAATCTGTCTAAATGACAATAAACGAAAAGGTGTAAGACGGAGGGAAATTTGTATCGGACTATTTCTACGGTACTAGTGTGATGGATCTATTCGCGTTATTTTTCCACTAATCCTCTTGGGGGAACTTTGGGGCTAGTATTCACGTTAATTCACAGCCTCTCAAGAAGAAACCATGATATTTAAATTAGTTTGACTATATAAAGTCTAGATTTTGTAGATGTAAGATAGAAGGAGCCGGGAACTGTTGTGGTGATATGTAAGTGCGAATACTAGAATATTTCATTCACAAACATAGTGCGAGTTAAGGAAATAGTTGTTAAGATATTAAATTATTAGACTGAGGATCTAAGATAGATTGAATTAGATTTAGTTATCGGCTCATAGCGCTTGTTCTCCTTTACGAGTTCACGAAGTCGGGTTTACTTAGAGTTGTTCATTGAGATTAGATTGCTCGCTTTATATATCACTCCTAGGGTTTCCTTTTGTAGTTTCACTTGTGATTGATTAAGTGTGTTTGAACAGAAATAAATTAATTGTTATTATGAAAGTTGCTGGTGATGATTTGTTTCCCACACCATTAGGTAGGCAAGACGGTGAGAGAGGGGTGCCGAATAGGACGACACCACCACACTAGGTTTATGAAATGTTGCAATGCACATTGTATAACTCCCTACCTAGTACTCTGATATTAGTATTCATCGCAATTGGTTATTTATATTGCGAAAAGATGATTGTTTTGAGTCTAAATTGATCTATACAAAATAAAAATTCCCACACCCCGTTTTTTGAAAAGCTAATTTTTTATGGCATTACTAAGACTTGAAGTTACTTTTTAAATTAAAGTTAACTTCTAATATTTATACCGTGGATAATTTTTTTCCGCATAGGGAGGTTTCGCTTGCTTACGATTCTTTTCTTCGTCTTCATTTGAACGTTTCATGAATTTCCTGTATGAATGTACTATCAAAATAACGTTATATTAAAATAATGGAATAAAAATGGAAACATAATGGGGGATAATAATGAGCAACCACTCCCTTTCAAATGCATTTAACTGAAATAAAAATAATAGTAAGGTAAAATAGTAAAACTATATGCATGTAAACAGTGTTTAAGTTTTTCGATCTTCATTATATATTTATTTCAACTAATTTAACTCTAATTTTTACGCACAAATGAATTTTTCAATAACACTACAAAGCTATCTGAGACCTGAATCTTAATTTAAATCTTGTTCCTTTTATGTTATCAATTATTTAATGCATTTCTCCAGCCAAGAGGAAATTCGAATATTAAATAATTTGTTCATTCTTTATTTGCATGGCTGGTATTAGAATAATAGTTTTGTTCGAAACCCGCATAATATATGAAAGTATTTTAATAAAATGCACACATAAAAACAATGGACTCAACGATTTCTGTTGAATTATGTGCTGGTTACTTTTCTTTATTTTCCTCTTGAGAAGAAAATAATGAATGTAAATTTAAATGAAATCAGTTGAGTTTTTTTCCCTTGAAAATAAACAAAACACAGTTTAATTTATGTATTCGTTTGTGTATTTCAAAACAAAACCGTAATTTCAAGTGTCACGAGTTAACACGTGAAAAAATATTTTCATTACCCGTCTTAATTCGAGCGAATACATTAAAAGCATAAATATAGATATATTAAATCCAAATAAGATATATAATAAAATATTAAGAAACATTTTCTTACATATGTTTTGGTACGGTATAATTAATGTATATCCGCTTAATTTCGAAGACTCAAAAAACTAATTTTCAAATTTTCATTATGGTTGCATTGCATAATATCAATTACTTATTTAATGTTTTATGCATCTGCATTAACATAAAAGTAATTTTTTTATTGATTTTAATCTTACGAGTTGAGAATATGTTTATAACCACATAGTTCTCTCAAAATATAACACATGGCTCTGAAACTCTGAATATCATAGTGCATTAAAGATAAAGATTATGTATATACACTCACTTATAAAAGTTAAGCACGGAGAGGAAAATGCTAATTTCCGGAAGCCAATCAGCATTCAAGAGGATGCAATTCGCTGCAGAGGTATGCAAATATGTAAAGTGACAGCCAACTGTGCTTTCATGTCAAGAAATATGCAAAAAGGGCAGTCTTATAAGAAGCCAGCTTTATGGAGGATTACAGAAGTTGATTGTAAGTGCTGATAGAAGGTGTTTAAAACTTTCGTACAATTTGTTTTCAAGACATACGTGTTTCTATGACTTCAGAAAA
>BMAO01037764.1:0-17282 GCA_019973975.1 Trichonephila clavata
AACAAGTATAACACAAGGCTTACAAACGTAAGTCAATACTCAATCAATAGTGGTAGGAAGTTTTAAGTACAGGGATACAAGCACAAATGGGAAATCGAAAGGTAAAAAGAAACAAGACAGGATGCAAATACAATAAACACAGTACAAAATACAACGTTGCTCACATGCAAAAACGGAGACATTCTGTAATTAAAATTATACAATGGTGAAGGTTTGGAAGCACTGTGATTAGAATAAGATTTTCAAAATACAAATGCGTAAAAGCAGCGTACACACAAATACTTAAGAATATACACACAGACATATATATATACGCACTTTAAAAAAAACAGATACATACATACACAGTAAATGTTAGCAAACACACAAAAATAATAAAAATAGTTAAAAAAAAAATTTAATTACAATCTAAACAATATGAGCAAAATGCTATTAATATATGCACAAAACAATGTAAAAGAAGACTTGCTCTGAACAAAGGCAGAGAAAGGAGAAGGCCACGCTATATTGTTCTTTTGTAGGCAATCGTGAGAGAACGTCTTTCGGAAGAGAATTTAGCACAAGCAAATATTAGATGCTTGACATCCTGGACTGTGTCACTGGAGCAAGAACACTGGTCAGTTGGCGACAAATTAAGCATTTCAATAGGCTTTAAAGTTTCCATGCCCAGTTAGAAACAGGGTAAGTATAAAATTAGGTTGGTGAAAGTGTTTAGCCTTTAAACGTCTCTGAATAGAAGGAATAAATTCCTTGGTGAAGAGCACATTATTTGATATAATTTATTCACTCAGAAATAATTTTTTCCTTAAAAATATTCTTATAATATGATTCGGAATGCTCATAGAATCAAAAAACTTAATTTTGTAGCTTCTTTTTGCAAGCCACAGCACGTTCATTGCCATAGATTCCCGTATGACCTAACAAAAGAAAAGGAAACTTTTACACCTCTGCTTTGAAGAAAATTGAGATCAATTTGCGTTTTAACAATCAGTTGATTTTGAGAATCAATGTTATTTATTTTAAACATATAAAGATGAAAGAGAATCGCTGCAAATTAAAAAATCCGATGAAAGGTTTTCGTTTTGCAGATCCATGAGACTGCTTGAGCTATGCAAAGTAATTCAGCCTGAAACACACTACATTCATCTCTTATTCTAAATTGGCGAGTTTCAATTTCAATAAAAATCTTGGAAATAACAAATGCAAGGCCAACTTTATTGTTAATTTTGCTACCATCTGTAAAGCAGACAACAGGAAAGTTGTCTTCAATATTTTTACGGTAATTAACAAAATTAAGGGGAAATCGTTCAGAAGGATGAGGGAGATCAGAAAATCGCAGGGTACCATCTAGACTCTTATTGGTACAGTTCTTCATTGCATTCTTGAATTCATTATTTCTGATTATAAAGATGTCAATAGGTGGAAAGCCCGAGATAACAAACACAGCATCATAGGATATCGTTCGATAACCAGAAATAACTCGGAGAAGTATTCTTCGTTGAATTTTTCGCAAGAGCCGACAGATTATTTTCTTCTTCAAGGCAGATTCGTGAACCATAACAGATAAATGGAACAATGCCTTGTTCATAAATGAGGGATGAGACATTGGACTTGATCCCAAAGCCATTTCTGGCAACTCTGTTAAGCCCTAGCAGAATTTTTTTACTTATTTTTGAAAGATGCAGAATATGTTGCTTCCAACAGAATTTACTATCAAGGACAATACCAAGATGTTTTAGTTCCTTCACACAATCGAGGGGAATCCCATTAAGGGTGAGGTTGCTAGTGAGGGTGTTGCTTTCTCTTTCTCCAAGATCATAACTTTGATTTGACAGCATTAAACTCTAATTTATAATTCTTTGCCCAGGTTGATACGAAATCAAGGGTAAGCTGCGCTTGTCTGCTTATATCATGAAAAGACTTTCCTGAAAACAAAGAAGTAAGTCGTCGGCAAAAGCAATCGTTTCATAAGAGAAAGCCAAGATTTTTTTTTCCAAAAAATCATTTATAATGTTCAAAGAAAAGGTCCAGAAACTGATCCCTAAGGACATCCCTTGTTCAAAAATCTCTTTTGAGGAATGACCTAAAGATAAAGTCACAGATCTATCCTTCAAGAAGCTGGAAATTACGGCAAATAAGTTGTTAGGAATGTTAGATCTTTTTAAAAGGCTCGAATACCAGGCCACCAAGCATTATCAAAAGCTCCTTTAATGTCCAAGAAAACTAGGATTGTATGAAATTTCTCTTTTTTTCCTTTTAAAACAATTTCATTAAGTTTCATCAAGGTGTCCTCGGTACATTTTTGTGGCATAAAACCAAATTGGTTTTTATTGAAAAATTATCTTTGTGCAAACGCCAGGCCACTCTGTTGATAATGAGTCTTTCAAAACATTTACCCAAAGTTGACAGTAAACTGATACACCTAAGGTTGTCTAAATTAGGGATACGGACGTCGTTCACTTTGGGAATCAGGATAACCTAGCTTTTTCCAACAGAGAGGAAAAGTCTTGAGACGAAGACATGAATTGAAAACTTTTAGGAAAAGTTCAGGGTGCATTGCATGCAATTTCTTGACAACTTCATTAGGAATGGAGTCAGAGCCAGGTGACTTTTTTTAACTTCAATTTATTAATAACAGCATCAATTTCATGGATGGTAAAAGGTGGGTCATTCGTTATGTTGCTATTGATAAGAGCGTCATTTCGTATTTCCTTGTGACAATCATCATCATCATTCTCACAATCATCAGGAAAAGAATGGAAGATAATTTGTTCTTTTAAGGAATATAAAAGAAGCCAAGCATTATGACTGTTGGTCTGTTGTATTATCCCCATTTCTAGCCTACTACCAGTTGAAATTTTAGCAGATACACATTGTAGGAGTAAAGTAAATATTCTGGCATCTTGAAATATCCTTCCTTCCCTTTTAACTGGAGATAACTAACTAGGAATCTTCTCTAAAAACAGTTTCAACCACATGCTAGGAAGTATGTGGAATTCTGTATGAAAAACAATGTATGCTTATTTTTCCAATAGAGAAACCAATTTGATTCTTCAGATAGGTGAAAAATTCCTGCAAATTCCCAGTGCCAAATTTCTTTTGCACATTATTGGTGTAATAGATTTCCATGCTTCATATCTGTATTAAGGTAGATCACAGTTATATAGAGGGAAAAAATCATTTAATCAGAACCTATCTTTGCGGAAAATATATTTTATGATATGGAAATTAGGAGAAAATGATTATATATATATTCAAAAATTAATATTGGCACAAAGGATTTGAAAGGCCAAACATACAAAGGTTTTGAAAAAAAAAAGGAGACTTAATTTTGGTTTGATGATTTTAAACTCAAAATAAAATTATTTGCTACAATATAAATAACCCAAACGATTGTTATTGATAAATAAGTAGTACAATGTACTTGGCAACACATTTCATAACCCCAGCTTTCTCTCCCCACACCGCCAGATCCAAGCTATTTCATCTTCATCTTGCACTGCAATTTTGTGACAAGTTTTTTTTAAAAAATTTAACTCTGAAGAATCTGTTAAATGTACCTGATGTGTTTTTCTTGTAACTACTTAGTAGGTGTTTTCTCACATAACAAAAGTTAAAAAGTACTAAAATACCTTTTTCTCTTAAATAAAAATTTTGTCTTTTTCCCATAAAAAAGCTCAAATACTTAAACTTCATCCCTCTTGTGATAGTATTTAATGTAAAAATAAATTTTTTATTTCATTTTTATATAATAGAACATCTTTTCTCCACATAGCTAGGTTTTAAAATTCAGAATTTTTTGCTCCACCCTGATGTTCATGGTGATTTATATACAGTGAAAATTGTTTAACACGAAACTGAGGGGACTGGAATATTTTTGATGTTAAAAGATATTACAATAAAAAAAGTATATTCGAGTACATTTTGTTTGCATAAATATGTTCAAGCATTTCTGTAATTTGATCTTTTTTTAAATTGTTGAATATGTAGAGTTAGCAATACACCAAAATCTTAACAGATTTCCCTTTTCGTCTTATGTTTTTGATCAAGTCTGAAGAAGCTCCATCTTCATTTTAAGCAAAATAGCAGTTTGCTTCCTCTGAGCTTTTTGCCATTGTGCTCATAAAAAAAAATTCTGGAATAGAAAAGAAACATGAACCAAACTTGTTGATGCGGCGCTGACTAATTTTACTTAACTAACATCTTAACAACTACCCAGGTTCGCTTATTTAACTTGATCCGCATCATGATAGTGGCTAGTACTAATTAAATATTTGAGGCAACGCAACTAAAGACATTACTCGGATTAAATCTAAATTAAGTTTGTTTATTACAAATTGAACACATTACGAAAGTAAGATTAAGCAATATTAACAAGCAATTAAAATTTCACTTATCTGAAATGGAAGCGAGTGAGGGAGGCTGGCATGGTCCCGGACGGTGCACGAAGTTTCCTAAAAATCAGGGAATCAAATTATCATTATTAGAGTGAAAAATCTGCCGAAAATTGTCTCGGCACCTGTTTTTAAGTGAGGGCAAATTTACCCCTTTTTGCATCCGCATGCCCTTCGGTCTCGCCTAGTCATTGGTCAGAGACCAAGCGCAAAGTTACAAAAGTTAGATTCTCCCCAAATTTATGAGTCCATCAACTTGCATGACCGTTGAAAACTCAGTGGACAGCCTGCGCTGGGACCCCCGTTCAGGAATCCGACCACATTCCTGTAAACAAGGGGAATACACAAATTACATGTGTATTGGGGGCCATCTTCAAAACCGATCAGCTTCCCAGCCTCCCATCACTCCTCCCCCCTTTCAGACTCACAAACATCTGGAAAGAGAGGGAAAAAAAATTAACACAATTTTGCAGTAGTAATACAATACTGAAATGGGAGTGATTAAAACAACAATAGTAATAGTCCAACAGCGAGCCGGAAATGGATCATCTTGACGAGACGAAAGATCTTGGAATCACAACTGCAGGAGAGGAAGAATAAACTGGAGGGGGATTCCTTGATCGTGACGATTGAGCTCTTAGTGCCAAGTGCAGTAGGAAAGGCGGAAGTCCCCCTTTCTGTTGTGAAGGTGAAGAAATATTTGACGACAATTGTGTCCTGCCGTTTGACGAATTGAAGAGGGGTGGAAGACACCACGCTGGAAGAATGTACCCGCCGTAATGGGTAGCATATTGTCGAATTCTCTTATTGACGCCGCGAGCATTGTAGAACCTTGAAACGTTTGTCTCCTCCGATCCCTCGTGTTAGAGGTCGTAAATCTTGACAGCTCCAGAACCCGATGAATGTGGCTGGCCTGTTCATCCTGACGCCATGGCGAAGGGGAAAAATCTCATTTCCTGTGTCCGTGAGTTGCATCCTAGCTCGACCTGAATGAAAAAAAAATACTCCCAAAAGAGATTAGAATAAGTGCGGAAGTGTTCCACACACACAACACGTGAACTCACTATTTTCCTTTTCACTTTCTCTCCCCATTAAATTCTTGACCGGCAGGGACTTTTGTTTGAATACCACACCGACCATCCCCTGCCTCCGTTTCTGCCAAACAAATGTAGTACAATAGAACGACTTGTAAAGAGAAAAAAAATTTGTCATAAAATCGAATTTTGAGATGAGATCTGGGCTACCGCATAATTTACACAAAAGAATTTCACGCACGAAAATATTGAAACAGTGTAATTGTGTCCATAATACAGCAGCGATTGATGTCTAATATATATAAAACAAATGATATATATGAAATACAAGAAACAGACACTAAAAAAAAATTTAATTGTGACAAAGATATTGGCGCGACATGTATGCATAGTAAAATGGGAGAAAACAACATTCCTGATGTCTGGCATGAAAATTAAACAGATATATTTTATAATTATGCCAACTTCCTCCTGATCATCGCAGAACGACATGATGAAGAAAAAAATATTAGCTAATAATTGACAATGTACATAAAAGAATATCCACCATTTTAAGGAATTGGGAAAAAAATTTGCCAGTGTGAGCTTGTAACAAATTGTGAGAACAAGTTTAGATAAATTATTATTATTATTTATGAGTATAATGAAAAAACAGAACCATCACAACATTGCATCACCTAACATCGAAATTCGACATGATAACAATATGGCATGATTACATAAGAAATTGCAACGTACATCAAAGTCAATGAGCATAAGGAATTACAAATTCACCATGAGCTTTGAGTACAAATATTATGAAATGATGGGTGGCTTGGAGGCTGGAAGGCTTAGATGCTGATCGGGTTTGAAGATGGTCCCTAAGACACATGTAATTTGTGTATTCCCCTTGTTTTTTGTTGACAAGATGTTGTCGCATTCCTTAGTTGGGGGTCCCAACGGCCGGTCAGCAAAGTTGAATGGACTCATAATTTGGAAGAGTCGTCGTGAAATTTGTAACTTTGCGCTTGGTTCCTGACCAATGGCTAGGTAGGACCAAAGGGCGTGCAGATGAAAAAGGGGGTAATTTGCCCCCACTTAAAAGGAGGAACCGGGACATTTCTCGGCAGATTTACAGATTAGCAGAAGACAGATTACCATGATTTCAGATTAAGAGAGTTAAATTTAGGCAGCCCAAGTACCACCCATCACCATGCCTCCGTTTCAGATAAGTGAAATGTTGTAGTATTCTTATTCTTAAAATTTAATAGTGTTTTTATTTTAACCTAGTTATGTATTAAAAGTAATAAACGAATTTGTTTAAATTTAATCGAGTAATTAATTCTCGTTGTCTTTTAATTGAGATTTAAAGTACTAACCACTATCATGATGCAGACATCTATACAAATAAATAAAATTGAAGTGTCTGTTTGTAATTTCAAATTAGCAGCTTTTTACTTAATGCACTAAAAGTATATACGGTACTCATAACAAAAAACCAATTTTTAAAATTTTTGTCTGTCTGTCTGTCTGTTTGTTCCGGCTAATCTCGGAAACGGCTGGTGCGATTTTAAAAATTCTTTCACTAATGGAAAGCTACATTAACGGGAGTAACATAGGCTATATTTTATTCCCGTATTCTTACGGGAACGGAAACTATACGGGTGAACGTGAAACTGAATGCCAAGATGAACGCCAAATTGAACGCCAAGCTGAGCTAATGAAGTCGTTGTTTTGGTTACTGGCGACCGATGCTCTTCATGAGACATAATAGTGTTACGCGCACATGATAATACGCTGACACGTGCCATAATTTTTTTTTTATGATAGTTATCTCACCGTTCAGTTAAGTAGAGCATCGGCTGTTTCGGATGCACTTTTAAAAATAATAAATCAAGGCTTCATAAGCAAAAAGCAATGCAAGAAACAAAAAATTGATAAGTTTTACGGTTAGTTTTAATCCTTTCTTTTTTTTTATTTACATTTTTAGTCACATTTAAACAATCGTTATTATAATTCCAATCTATCTATACATCTATACAAATAAATAAAATTGAAGTGTCTGTTTGTAATTTCAAATTAGCAGCTTTTTACTTAATGCACTAAAAGTATATACGGTACTCATAACAAAAAACCAATTTTTAAAATTTTTGTCTGTCTGTCTGTCTGTTTGTTCCGGCTAATCTCGGAAACGGCTGGTGCGATTTTAAAAATTCTTTCACTAATGGAAAGCTACATTAACGGGGAGTAACATAGGCTATATTTTATTCCCGTATTCTTACGGAACGGAAACTATACGGTAACGTGAAACTGAATGCCAAGATTAACGCCAAATTCAACGCCAAGCTGAGCTAATGAAGTCGTTGTTTTGATTACTGGCGACCGATGCTCTTCATGAGACATAACACTGTTACGCGCACATGATAATACGCTGACACGTGCCATATTTTTTTTATGATAGTTTTATCTCACTGTTCAGTTAAGTAGAGCATCGGCTGTTTCGGATGCACTTTTAAAATAATAAATCAAGGCTTCATAAGTAAAAAGCAATGCAAGAAACAAAAAATTGATAAGTTTTACGGTTAGTTTTAATCTTTTCTTTTTTTTTATTTACATTTTTAGTCACATTTAAACAATAGTTATTATAATCCCAATCTATATCTATACAAATAAATAAAATTGAAGTGTCTGTTTGTAATTTCAAATTAGCAGTTTTTTACTTAATGCACTAAAAGTATATACGGTACTCATAACAAAAAAACCAATTTTTAAAATTTTTGTCTGTCTGTCAGAATATAAACAGATATATTTATAAAACATCATGAAATACCCAGCGAAGCGGGAGGGTAACGGCTAGTTAGTTATATAATCGAACCTGCGTAAGTCATAATAGTCTAAGAGCTAGCAACGTTTTCGAGAGAGAATTTTAGAAAAGCTGATTCTTTAATATATCTTTCTCTACGTCCTTCCGAACAGCGTGCGGGCTATCTGGCTGCCAGTAAACGTTGCGTTTATTAATGCGCATCATATATTTACAGGAAAAAATATTGATTTTTTAAATTATTTTAGAAAGAAATCTTTCTTTTTCACTAAATTTAAAATGTTATTAACAACATGAATTTATTAATGCCAGACATTTTGGTGTTGAAAATAATGTGCCAGATGCTATTTTTTACTAAAAAAAATAATTAATTTCAAACCATTTTAGAATGTCTGTAACTTTAATATTACTTTATTTATACATAAATAAGTACAAATTTAATTTGCCAGACATTAATTTGGTTGCGTTCTTAATAGCCAGGCCGATTTATTGGTGTAGTATACCGCGGTGTTATGAGAGAGACACTGACAAAGTAGGTAGGCGGAAGACAGACATGATTACTTTACAATATTTAAAGTATTCTAAAAACTTTATTTTTATGTCTTCGATGATGAGTATAATAAAAAATTATTATTTAATTTTTTTAAATAATAATAAATAGTTGATTAAGGGGGCTCACCCATGTGACGTCCTGTTTATAAGCATTCTTAGAGAATATTTTTTTTTCGCGACCAGTAAAAAGATAGAACTTTAAATTTTTCATCATTTGTTTATATGTATTTTATGAGTATGTATATACATGTTTAGCTAAAAATATCCAATAGAACGTGAGTTATAGCACTCTGAACACACCCTCCTCGAAAAAATGAACACTCACTTCCTCCACGATTCCGGCTGATTGACTTATTTTAAATTTAAAAAAACTAACGGCGTTTTAATCTATAAGCTTAAATGCACAGAATGACTATACTCAATTGAAAATATCAAAAATTGGTTTTTTGGTAGAACTCTGAAGAAACAGTTTCGAGTTTCATGGGTTTTTTTGTTATGTTTTTATTTTAAAAAATAGAAATATTTTGAATTTTGGAATGATTGTAGTCCATTTAGTACGTATATATGTGCTGAGTCTACCCTATAAATTTGAAGTTTTTCGGTCAAACCGTGCTTGAGATATGATGGAGGAAAGTTTAAAGTCCAATTAAAACACAATGAAAATTTTAACTTAGTGCTAGGAACAGCTGCTTTTATAACACCTGCTTCTTTATAACGACTTCGAAATTTTAAAAAATTACTTTACCACCCTATTGTAGACATGTTAAGAAAGAAATTTTTGAAGAAAATTTTTTTTTCGATTCTTGAACCCATCGCATGGGTGGATCCCTTAAATATTTCGTCAGCCTGGGGTGACTCAGTAATCACTCCTGGGATAACTCACTGATTTTAAAATTTGCCCTAGCCTACGCCTTTCCTTTAAGTGGACAAGCAGCATGGACTCAGAGAATATAATTCTTTTTAGAAGGAGTCCAAAATGTATGTTAGATAAATTTTTAATGTCCGCTGATTCATGAGGAATACAGACCAAAGAGCTTTGAGTAAATTTCCTACTATTAGTCACTCTGATCAGGAGAAATAAAAAAAAATCTTCAATTAAACAAAGGAAACAAAAAAGAAAATATCGTTTTTTAAATATCATATAAATTTTATTGTAATTGAATAAAATGATTTTATAAAAGATAGAGAAAAAATTGCCATTGATACATTAACAAAATTCTCATTACTATTTATACATATTATGTTTAGGTAATCAGAATCTATTTTTCCCTGAAATATGTGTTTTCATTCCGTAATAGTGTCACAAAAAAACTGATGCATCTCCATAGTCGTCATCATCATCACTGCTCCCATTGTTATCAATATTACAATCATCATTATCATCATCTTGCGTTTTGTTTTGGTTTTCTAGTAGTGTTGGTTCTGTAGCAAAAAAAAATTCATTATTAGGTTATCAGGGGTCGCCAAAGTGGTCTATATAGACCCTAGGGGTCTATTTAACAACAGTATGGGTCTATCTGACCCAAGGGGTCGAATGGTCTATTGGGACTCGAAGGAAAAAACAGTTCTTAATACGCAAATCACACATATCTAACTGCGTACGTAAAAATTTAAAATATTTTTATAATTGACTTAATATTATATTCTTTATAGAAAATAAAATAATAAATAAGAAAACAATTAAAAACTTATTAAAAATTTGACAATACATAAATTTTGGACTAATATAATATAAAGCAAAAATATGTGAAACTTTACGAAATGGCTCAGCCATTTATGCTGGCGTTTCCAAGTTCGTATATGGTTGAAGCCGGTTTCAGTCACGTTAATTCAATTTTAACTAAAAACAGAAATAAATTAAATGTGGAGCTTCGAGGGATTTACGGTTAAAATTGACTAATTTCGAACCCAATATAGCGAACCTTGCCAAGAACACCAGGCACACTCATCTCATTAAGAATTAAATAAATCTGTAGCTACTTTACTTACTGTTTCTGATTTATTAAAAATTTAGACTAATATATAGTTTTATTTTAATTACCTGAAAATTACAATTGTGGGGGTCTATGGAGATTTCGAAAAATTATATAGGGGGCGATGATCAAAAAAGTTTGGCGACCCCTGTCTAAATAATGATTTACTCTTTTGATTTATTATATTATAAATAATACTTTACTTTTTATGATAATATCAGCCACTGATGATGGAAACTGCTCCCCAGCAAACCAAACGAAATCATATTTATCATCTTGATGATCCACCCGGAAGCAAAAGGCGATAAAGATGATGGATTTTTTTAAATGAGCATTTCTCCAAAACTTTGTCACATACCGCACTCGCAATAAATGCTGATATAATTCAGCTTTACATAGTGGTAAGCTGGATGAATCGAAACTTCGACATTTCTTTTCGAAATTATCATCGGGTTTTTTTTATTGATACGCTTTCGAAAATAGATAGAAGCGGACATCATTAACATTGGAAGAGTTAGTCACCACATACATGTGACATAAATTTTTCCAATGTGGCAAATGTACGTTCAAGTTTATCTTCATTGTCAGTTATAATCTCTTGACATTCTAACTGATACTCGACAGATTTTACGAGCAGTTTGAAAGGTCTTAGTTTACCTTTCCGAAAAAAATGCTGGGGTATAATCGCACCCTGTTATTGCGTGGAAACATGGTAGAGCTTTCGATAAAGAAATACCAAGACCTTGCATAAATCATTGATGCTTATAAGACGTTCATGGTTCCTACGCCCCATTGGATCCAAAGCTTCAAAGATGCATTCAGATGATCCATATTCCCAAGAAGTATAATCAGAATATCGGAGTCTGAGCAGCATACAACAACTTGAGCGTCACCGCTTATCTGGCAAATATGATATATAATTCGAGTATCAGCTTCTTCATGTTCTTCACATGATAAGATTCTTCAATATTTCTAATAACTTGGTTATTTACAACACGATACGAATAGCACTTATCGAAGCTTAGATAAATAGTTTTATTCCCAATAAAAGGAAACATGTTATCATTAGCCCAATGATCAATCAAAATTTTACGAGAGCTTCCTTGAACTGAGTATTTTTGAGTTCGCCAGCAAAATTATGAGGCCGAATTTGGTTAGGTCCAATAGAAATTGTACTGGTTGTTTCGTTGCGACGTAAACGCTCACAATCTTTTATGGAAGGTGTGAAATACCGATCAAACACAACGTCAATGCGAGATGATTTAAACTGTGAAATCATTCTAAGGAATTTTTTTTATATGCCATTGAAAGTTTGAGGTACATCTTTCATGAGGTGTAGCATGAAGAAACCGTCTAAAATGCTAATATCAAAAATAAGGATTGCTGATTGACCTTGCTAACTTTTTTCTCGAAAACTTTAATTAATTGTGGTTTATCTGTTTTACAAATACTACCATCTGCATGACATATCGATGTTGGTATCGGCGTTAGTGGAAATCCCAGTACTTTTTCAATATCGACTTTGTTGGTCATAGATATATCTAAGAGTCGACCAAACAGATCTCGTTGCATTCTTAGCTCAATAACTTTGTGACCAAGAGTTATTTTCTTCTTCTTTGGAGCACCAGCAAAATTAAGTACTTGATTTTTTTTATTGGCTTATCAAATCTGTCCTGATCTTCAGCACATTCAGTAATAAACTGTTTCCGTAAATCTTCGCCATTTTTCTCAATGTTCAGCAAAAAGTTCGCTACATTTTGAAGTACAGGCTTGGCAGTTGCAATGTTATGTATATATATATATATATATATATATATATATATATATATATATATATATATATATATATATATATATATATATAAACTATCTTTGTCTAAACTCTCTTTCATCAAATGGATTAATATTCTTCTAAAAATTTCAAGGAAATCAGCGATTTGTTTGCCATAAATTTGATTCGATTTGGTTGCAAACCCGCAGACACATCTTGTAATTGCTTCGATCCACAAACATCGAGAACGTGGGAGATTATAGCTGCTATAATGCTGTGACTTTTGGTCCAGCGTTGACGGGCATCTATGGAATTAGTAAAATGTGCAATACCACTGAGACGTCTAGCCGCTTCGGCATTGATAGTCTGCTCCAGTGTAAGATCAATTGGTATTCTCGAGAATGGTTTGTCGGTTCTTTTTATTCCAAATATCCATTCATGAAATCATTTTTTATTCCAGGATGTGTTTCATCTACTTTATTTAAATTGTCTAAATATTTAACAACCATCGAGCATAATTCGGTTGATTTACTGCGAAAAATAAATTGGTTATTTTTGGAATAACATATTTGAACATTTCAAATCTCCATGCGTATGCTTCTTGACAGGGTAATATAATAGTTTACGAACTGGATGTAAATGAAATAGAATTGAGCCGTTTTGCCATGCTCACCTTGTCTTGTTTCTTCTACGAATTTTTGATATGCAGATAATACTCTCGATAATACATTATTAGGTAATTCTATTGTTATAGATGAATGAGAATCTATAACTTCCTGATAATGAAGGAGATCGTCCATAACTTGTTCCTTCAGGAAATTGTATTCAGTATTGTCCATCTTCAAAAATTGATTAAAATATAACATTTGCAAGCCAAGAGCCATCAACGGGTGCAGACGTTTGCAACGATTAAATGTTTACCTTGAATTATACCGTTCACTGATCCAGAAGCAATAATATTACTCTCAATCATCATATGAGATAGACCACACTCATTTATAAAAACTCCTATGGCTTTAAAGAAAGCCATCATTAAATGGAATGAACCAAGATGGATGAAAGATTATTGAATTGTGGCTTTGACGTTGATTGGATTTTATATGCTATTTTAGCTATCGCCAGGTCATAAGTAACTTGCACGTATGTTTGATTACATTCCTTTCCAACAATTTGGGCCTGTTCCATTGTATGTTTAACTACCGCTACATTTGTTGGTGAAAAATTAATAGGTGTAAGATAAGATACTTTTTGTTTGGGACTAGTATCTTTAATGATTTTAGAATTAAACCTGTCCACATTGGAGTATTTGGCACATGCAAGAAGTGTGAAAGTAAATATAACAGATCTATTGTTTCTATAAAAGGTAAATTTGCAGGTAGAGTTGGTTCATTAACTTCAGCTGGTGTTAAATTTTCTAACATTTGCAATCGATGACTAAACGACGGTATTTCTGGAGTTTCCTCGTTAAAAGTCCGTCTTCTTTTTGTTGGTGGTAGCGGTATATCAAGATTTCCACTTATATTAGTTGAATTTAATTCAATATCATAGTCATCACTTACATTTTGGTAAATTATTCCTACGGTGTCATGTTAAGTGTCCTTTCCAGTTAAAGTATCAACGTATCTATCAAAATTATCGAATGCTACACCTGTGCATAATGACGGACTCTGAATGATGTCAGGAGGGCAAATTTGAGAACGGTTTACAGATGAGATCGTAGCTTCAGTTTCCAGTTCTTCCAGCGTATTGTAGTTACAACAATGTCCAAGTCGATTTAAATATTAATTATTTTTCGACTACTTGTAGACTTTTCACGGTCATACCCAGAGTTATGTGCTTTTATGGCTTAACAATACCATTACTTACACAATAAATAGCATCAGAAGCCAATGAGTTGCTTAATCTATGACATTTGACTCCATCTCTGAGACGAAAATCTTTACCTCCAATTAATGCTTTGAAAAAGCGATCTAGTTTTTCTGGAATGGTACACTCACCATTAATCAAATCTTCCATCTTCATTACGGCAGGTAATGTTATTTTATCCATTTTAAAATAGTAACTTCGTAGAATGAGCGCAACTTTATCAATAAGATCATCCTCTTCAAGTGTTGTCAGATCTTCTTGTTCCAATAGGTTACTATTTTTATGCATAATAAACTTTTCTTTTCTTTTCCATTACATTCTTAATTTGCTTGAATTGTTTTACTATTTTTTTTTCAAGATGATGATTTGTCATTAAACTTACATCTGCTTGAGGTGGATGTATTAACTCTTCTTGTAATTCACTATTATATATGTCACAAAGGGAAGCTAATAAAAATAATTTCTTTTTTTAACTACATCTTCTTCAATAATTGACACAATTTATCAAAAATATTCTTATGAATATCTCGTACACTATGCCAGGAAGTGCATGCAGTATCAGCAGTAATTTTTTTGTAGTCATTGAAATATCCACTTCACACGAATGGTGCTAAAAAATTGGAGCATTTGAGTTTTTTAGATTATTAATTGTTGTAATAACTTTGATTTTGGAATTTGTAACCCATTCTGTTATTTTGTCATATACTTTGGCATCATTGGAAGAATGTAAACTTTGTTGTCTACCTTTAATTTGCTTTCGATCTTTTCCACAGAAAAAGCAAATTCTTTTGTTATCAACAGTGTTTCTTGATTCGCGATCTCACTCACACTCACATCAATTAGAGCATTGGTAACAGCGCAGTAGAATTTGATGTGCTAGGAATGTTTTCTGCTAAACTTGAGCTCCCATAATCAAATACGACTGTTCACTCACACCTACTCGAGAATTTGGCAATAACATTGTAGAAATAGATGCACTAGGAAGGTCTGTAATTGATAAATTGGAAGTTTCAACGCTATGAAAACACTGTCGCACGTTCAGCCACTGGAGTATCTGGCAATAACGGAGTAGAACTCGATGAAATAGGAAATGTTAATGAAATAGAATTATTGTCACATATATTACGTTATTAGCCATTAAGGCTGTAAAGAAATGTAAACATCGTCTGTGATATCCATCTCGGTAGTATTAATTTCCTCCGGTAAATGTTGTTATATTTAGTTAAAATTAACACGTAAACATAAAACTTCTTTACATTTTTTCAACTTTTCTTCTACAAAAGTTATATTTTTCATTTTCATTGCAAAAAACACATTCATTATAGCCATTATGATGCTCTCACGAAGATTAAAATAATCACACAGTTAGACTATATACCTATACAGATTTGGGACTAATTCCATATAGCATTTCCAGATTTGGCAACTAATTCCAGATCCCATTTCTAGATTTGACGACGAAAATATTAATTTACAAACCTATAAAAGCGAAATCGTTTGCGTCGGAGATATCTTACCATAATATAAACAATTGTCTAGTTTTCTGAAAATGGAAATTAAAAAAAAAAAGACATGTGAAAAAAATATTTATGTTCTAACCCAGCGTTTCTCAATCTGTGGAGTGTGCCTATTGGGGGGGGGGGCATCATAACCCTACGTGGGAGGCGCGAGCACATCGAAAAGTCCAAAATAAAATATTTAAAATATTACTAATTTAAAGAAGCAGGTGTTATGAAAGCAGCTGCTCCTAGCGATAAGCTAAAATTTTCATTGTGTTTTAATCACACTTGAAACTTTAAACACGTTTTTCTCAAACTGTGTTTTTCAAACTTTCCTCCATCATATCTCAAGAACGGTTTGACCGAAAAACTTCAAATTTATAGGGTAGACTCAGCACATATATAGGTACAAAATGAACTACGATCATTTAAAAATTCAAAATATTTCTATTTTTTAAAATAAAAACATAACAAAAACCCCATGAAATTCGAAACTTTCTTCAGAGTTCTACCAAAAATCCAATTTTTGATATTTTCAATTGAGTATAGTCCATTCTGTGCCTTTAAGCTTTAGATTAAAACGCCGTTAGTTTTTTTATTTAAAATAAGTCAATCAGCCGGAATCGTGGGGAAGTGAGTGTTCATTTTTTCGAGGAGGGTGTGTTCAGAGTGCTATAACTCACGTTCTATTGGATATTTTTAGCTAAACATGTATATACATACTCTTAAAATACATATAAATAAATGATGAAAAATTTAAAGTTCTATCTTTTTACTGGTCGTCAAAAAAAATATTCTCTAAGAATACTTAAAAAACAGGACGTCACATGGGTGAACCCTCTTAATCAACTATTTATTATTATTAAATAATTTAAATATTAATTTTTTATTATACTCATCATCGAAGACATAAAAATAAAGTTTTTCGAATACTTTAAATAGTGTAAACTAATCCTGTCTGTCTTCCGCCTACCTACTTTGTCAGTGTCTCTCATAACACCGCGGTATACTACACCAATAAATCGGCCTGGCTATTAAGAACGCAACCGAATTAATGTCTGGCAAATTAAATTTGTACTTATTTATGTATAAATAAAGTAATATTAAAATTACAGACATTCTAAAATGGTTTGAAATTAATTTTTTTTTAATAAAAAATAGCATCTGGCACATTATTTTCAACACCAAAAATGTCTGGCATTAATAAATTCATGTTGTTAATAACATTTTAAATTTAGTGAAAAAGAAAGATTTCTTTCTAAAATAATTTAAAAAATCAATATTTTTTCCTGTAAATGTATGATGCGCATTAATAAACGCAACGTTTACTGGCTGCCAGATAGCCCGCACGCTGTTCGGAAGGACGCAGAGAAAGATATATTAAAGAATCAGC
>BMAO01037765.1:0-36230 GCA_019973975.1 Trichonephila clavata
GGGTGGTGAAACTTTCTGTATCACGCACCATTTTTCTTAAGAAATGTTTGATGAGGTATAGACGTGCCGTCAAATAATTTTTATTTGTGATTTTTTGAGAATGTAATAAAACTAAATCTTAACAACTCAAAACTCTATTACTGTGAAAAAATACATTTTGCACTGTATGGTATTAAATTTAGGTATACGTGTGATTCAAATTATAAGGTAACATTAGTCTGACTTCTATTGTTGCAGATTAGATTACAAATAATTTACACTAGGATTGTACGATGTTACTTTTAGCAGAATGCATGCTGAATTAGAGTCATCTGCCAAACGGTTTCTAAGCGAGTCTTTAATGTTAATCATCCCTGAAAAGGACTTGAAAGCATAGCTAGATGAAAATATGGTTAAAATAGCGTAAGCCAGCTTCTTCAAACAGTTAAATATGTCTACAACCTTTTTACAAACTATGTCCTACATACAAGTTCCAGAACATAAACACACACCACTTTGTCGCCTTTACAAATCATGCTAGGTTTCTTGGTTAACAAATTTTCAAATTCTTTGTTACACTTGCTTTCTTGCACTTATTGTTTTTTTCTGAACTATCCATGTTAAATAACGGTTAAAAATCGCAAATGTAACACAAATAAACTTTAAAATACTATTATGTCAAAATTCAATGCTATGCGTAGACAAACTTTGTATCATTATCAATTGCAGTCCACGACGTAAATAAGGCAAGACAATAACAAACGAGTGTGCTCCCTGCTGCACCGTGACCAATCACTTTCGTTTGATCCTAATACTTCATAGTGAACTTTGTTATTTTGAATAAAATGCAAACGTTTTCATCGGTGGAGCGCCAAAATATTGCATCGCGTGCCATCAGTGGACGCGTGCCATTAGTTCGCCATCCCTGATATATATTCATGATTTTTATTTTTACTGTATAATATTCATCAGTAATTTATCAATGGTAATAATGTGTTTATAATTATTTTTAGAAGTAATTTTCTCAGGCCAGAAAGCTCTATGCAAAATAAAATACGAAAAAGCAAAAAAATTTAATCTTATACAAATTTTAATTTAAGTATCCTCAAGTACATACCTTATATCCTTAAGTTGCTCCCGAGATGTTTCTATTATAAATGACATACTTTTGATGTACTAAAAAAAGCTTTTTCTGCGTGTAAGATATTAATATACAATTTTAAAGATTGTCCTTACGTTCTAAGGACCCCATGGCAACATTACCAGATTTTCCCTATTATTTATTTTGAAGTTGTGATACTTTAGTAATCCTAAAATAAAAAATATTTTCAATAAAAGTATAGTGACTTATGATGTAGAAATATAATCGCTGCTTTCATTTCTGGAGATACCCAAGACACCCTCTTTGGCTAAAGTCAGGTATTCTGTCATATTTCCTTTGCAATTTTAAGGTATCTGAATACTCTAAATTGTAAATTTTCCAAAAATTGACAATTTTTTGTGATTTTATTTTCTAGACCCTATTAGCATTATAAAATACCAAGTTTTTTACTCGCCGTTCACTAGAACAAAAACTACAAGTGTTTTAGTAAAAGCAGATGTCATTACTTAAAGTAAGATGTCACACTTTAAAACTGTTTTGCCCGAAATATTTTTTTGAAAATGTTCAAACGGGGACAGCGATTGCTCAAAAAGTTTGAAAATAATTATCTGAAATTTCGTGTGTATGTTTTATATAATAATAGAAGTGTTTTAACCTTCAGATTTATCAATCACTGTTTCATTACAAAGTGTACAGTTCCTTATGCTAATGTAGTAACTGTTATTTCATATAACTAAGATAAAGTACTTTAGTTTTTGTAAAATTAAGATATCTCTTTTCCTGAAGGTCATTCAAAAATGAATAACATAGCAACACATCAGAATTGAAAAATTGAAAATTTGTTCATAAACTTTTGGTACAGAATGGGCCCCGTTTATGTTATTTTTTGTAAATTTTTACCCATTTTTCCCATTTTAGTAACAATAGTTTATTTTTATCTTCTTAATTTTAGCATATTTTTCTTAAAATATACTTAACAAATCTAAAACCACAAAAATAATAATAAATAAATAATCTCCATATCTTCATTTTGAAAAAAAGCTGTCGCATAGTCGGATACCTTAATATAGTTTAAAACAGAAATGTCATTATTATGACTTGATAATTATTAGAATTAATTTCCTCGACAAAACAGCCTATTGAACCAGCGCTGTTTGAAAAGCGCTTACCGCATCATGAATCTAATAACAAAAATAGATTATTCTTACATTAAAGAACACTTAAATACACAACATCTCACAAAAATGTCCTTTCCAAATCGATTTACTTTACCCTAATTATGTTCAATTATTTTAGAGACTGGATTGTTGAATGTCGCACCAACAGCCATTTGTCTGGAGGAATGAGGGCTATGTACAGGGTGACTGAATGTCCTCAAAGTCGACAAAAGAGACAAGTCTACGACAGTCTTAATGAAATAGGCAGCTATGTTGAGTATATTGACGAAAATCCTAAGATAAGAAACAACATCGAGAAACAAGCGTATGAAATATCAGGAAACCATTGCAAGAACCAAGAAAAAAGCTACTCAACTCGAGGTGGGAAAATCAGAGAATATTTGTAGCTGCCGTTGAGGAAGAATGGAATACGCACCTAAAGATCGCCATTTGGTTCTGGAGGAAGCCTAATGGACAGCGAGTAACGCTCATTTAATTTATTCAATTATAATTTAAGTCAATTATTTGTATTAATATTTTGGAATATTCCATATTTGTAAGTTTCTTATTTACATAAGCGATGATTTTTTCGCATGCATAAATTCATTATAAATTTAAAAATTTCAAATTTCACGAAAACGTTTTTATTTTCTTATTCCGGTGTATTACACGCGTCTATACTTTCCAACTGCATTTTGTAAGTTTAAGGTATATTCGCCGATAACCGCACCTTTTGTACGAAGAAACTAGAAATGTACATGTGCAATGCTCTGATCTTTCGAAGTCTAAAAGTAGTGTGATGGATAAAAAACATGGAATGAAATTAACTGAAACAGTCAAAAATCATTTAAAAAATATATATTGAACAACATTTTGCAGTCTAGATCCGGGTGGCATTACGTCGATCTCGATCGACCGGTGGACCGCTAAGACATTTGGGTGACCGCCAGGAGAGTTTAGCTGTTAGTAATTATATATGGAAAATTCAAGATTGGCTGACAGTATGCAGACTGTTCTTCTACTGACTATAACAACGCAAACTAACTTAGATGAAAATGTTTTTATTTTAATGCATTTTGAATTGTTTTCATTATTTGATATAATTATATTTGTGGCTATTATTATTAAGTTTGTATCTTGAGTTTTGTATTAAACGTGGTTTTAAAAGTGTTGTTCTTGTTATTTTACTTCTGTATAGGTAAGTACATATTCCATATTTATTATTAAGTTATAATAATAACCTTTTCCTTACCTCACCACACCTACAACATTGGGTAGCGGCGCACACAAGAATTTTTCAATGTCTACCATTCTCGTATCTTACGCCAATACGCAGCCAAACAAATTTTGTTTTATTTTGTCGGGAACAAAAAACAGCAAAAATTAAATTACTGAATAAATAATAAACATTAATTAATAAAAAAATTACTAATAACAAATGTTTAATCACATTTACGTACTATATGCATGGGATTATAGTGATTTGGGGGAAAATATCAAGAGCTTTGAGGAAGGTTCAGTGGACCCCTCCCTCGCCCTTGTGTGCGCCACTAACACTGGGTGGACCGCAACACCTTGAAAAATTAGAAGTAGCCCGTACCCTGGAATAGTCTGCCCACCCCGGTCTAGATTAAGGGTGTCAAACTCAATATTTATAGATACGTATATTCATTTCGAACAATACATTATAATAAACATATATAAAAGAACAAGAAAAACGTAATGTTAGTGTCCTGACACTTGACATCTCTTTTTTGCTACTACCTTTCCTACTTTGGAAGAAATTTTGATGGCAGTGATTATTTTCAAAACTGCACCAAGGTCAGTGTCATTAATACTATTTCTAGAAAGAGATTTATTTCATCTGAACTTGATTTGTGAATGTTGCACCTCGAGATATGCGTTAAATCTTCACTTTTCAATTGCGTTTCCCAAAGATTATATATTATTGTGTGCCAATATATTGGCTGGGCCACAAAAATGTCCGCTGCGGGCCGCGACTTTGACACCCCTGATTTAGATGGAACAAAAAAGATTATTTATTTATGGATCAGAATAACAGTGATAGTAAAAATGAAACAGAATTCGAAGACGTGACTGAAGATATAACAGAAGACAAATATGACGAACTTTTCATGTTATCCAATAATAAAAGTTCATGAGATACGTATTTTTTTTAATGTACAGTAATTAGATATACGTAGAAATCTAATTTCTCTTACGCACATCTTTTCTTTACTTTTTAACTTATTTTTATGTCAAGCGTATTACGTACATCTGTTAATTTGTTTTATTTTTTGTGTTAAAAGGGCACAGTATACGTCGGAAAATACGGTAACTAAAATTAAAAAAAAGTATTTTTGCATTAATAATATTTATATTTAATAGGCGATTATACAAAGATTTATTTTTTTAAATTACCTATTTCTTTTTTTACTCACCAAAAGAAAAGAGAAGTCAAAAACTGAAACAGAATTAACAAAATAACAATCGTTCAATTTGTTGTCATTCAGCCATCCATTTTTTAAAAATTCAAATACAATTATTACCTCTTTTAATTAGGATGTAATAGCAAATTTAAATCCACAAACATTACATCTCTACATTTAACAAAGACTCAAAATAAAGAAATATATTTAATTATGTAAAGTAAAAAAACTTGAAGATATTCGTAAAATATATAAGAATGATCATTTCAAGATCATTAGAGATTTAATCATTTTTTAGAGATCAGATTTATTCATTAGAGATTTGAACATATAAAAAATGGTTCTTTAATTTAAAACTAAATTGAAAACTTGAACATTATTTCAAATCAAAACTAAATAATGCCTTTTGTTGACCAATCCTTTTCATATTTCAGGATGTTAGGGTGAATATAAGAATGGTGCATTTTTAAATTAATACTTTATTTTTTTCAATGAAACGGTAAAAGTTTAGAAAGGTGGTCCCTTGGCTAAACCAATTTTTTGGCGACCAGAATCAGTCGCCAAATTACCTATAGCCACCTGTCGCCTGTATGTGGTGACAGGTGTTCTGATGGTGACAGGTGTGCGAAGCCGGAGTAATGAAGAGCGGAATTCATTCTGGCATCTAAGTAAAACCGCCAAATCCATTGGGTTGCATATTCTACAGTTTAGCCACGAAAACTATATTATTTTTCTGAAATGTTATTATTGCCGCACAAGTTCTGGAAGCTAATTTTACTAAGGTCTCAAAAGCTTATATTAACAACCTGCATTTTGATATGAAATAAACATCAACATTTTTCGAACTTTTTCCTTCGATTTTCATTACCAGATATTAATAATTCGTTTTGTTATTTAGAGAAAGTAAGACGTTCGTAGAACGAGGCAACGATCGAATTGGTACTCGTTACAAGAAGGCTTTATTCAGAGAATTCACAGACGCCACTTTCACCACCAGAAAATGTGAGACACCTCAATCCCGTCATCTTGCTGTCTTGGGTCCCATGATCAAGGCTGAAGTTGGTGATGTACTCAGAGTCACTTTCAGGAACATGGCATCTAGGCCTTATTCATTCCATCCTCACGGAATCTTACATCATCAGGACAAGAATCATATGCATCCTGGATCCGATGAAGATCCTGTTTACCCTGGAAACCTAATGGTGTATGAGTGGATAGTACCAGAAAATGCTGGACCAGGACCAAATGGATTCAATTGTACCTCATGGGCGTATATTCAGCTGTGGATCCTGTAAAAGATACTAATGCGGGACTTATTGGTCCTTTGATTATATGTCGTCCAGGAATCTTAACAGAGGATGGTAATTAAAAAATGGATTTTCTTCTAATAGTTAAAAAATTATCTTTCCTTTTTATAATCATATTTAGTAATTCTTTTTTCTGAAATCGTGAATTAATTGCAAGCATTTTAATCACAGTTTTGTAAGTAAGCAAGCAATTAAAAGAATACAAATTTTTCGGTACTCAATTTGTAGTTTCTGTCCTGCTACTTATTTAACTTTCTTCAAAATTACAAAACATTAATCTAATTTTAAAAATATTCCTAGCTAATTATTTGTATTGATTTATACTTTTAATATATAAGTAGTTTAATCTGATAGAATAATAGAATTATTAGAGATCTTTACGAATCAGTGGAACTTATGTATTAAACCGTCGACCAGTTTCGTCAAATCAAAAGACGATACCAAAAGCTGAGATTGGTAGCCACTAATAGAAAACTTTTCCCTCCATGTTTGAACACAATAATAATAACTCTGGCGATATCTGGTGATATTTTTTGAATTAGCGATTTCTTTTGATTTGGCGAAATTGGTCAATGGAATAATACGTATGTACCGAATCAATGCTTGCGCTAAAATGCAGCATCACAAATAAATTAAGAAAACAAAAATTTTAAAAAATTCAAAAAATTATCCGAGATTTGTAATAATTTCTAAACTATGAAAAATATACGTTGTTATTTACAATTTACTTGTCTACTTTTCGTGGTTCATGAAATATGCATGTAAAATTCCCGATCAAAGAAAATAAAATATACTCAAATACAAGTGCAGATAAGTTTCCCTAAAAATATAAATACTAGAGCCAACAGGTTAGAAAGAATAAGCATAAAACTAAATTAATTCTTGTTTATTTTGAGACATTTAACCTAAAAAAAACGAAGAATTCCGTTATTTTACCTCAAGAGGAACGTTTTAGAAACTGCAGTACAATAGACCATTCTTGACCGCTTCCGCTCTAGTTCCCTCTTAAAGCAACCATTATTCTTGCATTAAATTTAGTTTACCTTTGCAATGACTTACATTTGTGAGGTGAATTCAATGGCTAATGTTTTCTGACACTAGAAATGTAAACAATAAATCAAACAGTGAACGACTGTAGAAAAGCGATATACATAAGAAAAAGTACACTGCTTAATTTTAAAAACCGCTGTGTTAATTTTTATTATAATTCAAGTTCACAGTAAATATTTGTATTTATTTCGCATTAAGATTTAAAGTATGTGCTCTAAATTAACTTCGCGTTTTGAGAAAGAAGTCAGATCGAAAGGAATTATTGTGAATCAGTATTAAAAAGGAAATAATAACTTTGGTTTATCAATCCTATAAATTCTCATTTATCAATTCCATAATAATCTACGCAAAAAAATTGTTTTGTCAATTGTGATAAGCGTATAAAAAATCCTCATTTTATCAAATTCTTATGTACTCAATTAATAAAAACAACGAATAATTTTCTTTTTATTAAATGCTTGCTTTATTTTATACATTTTCTGCGTGTATTTTATCTTGGTATGCTATTAATAATTTATTTCTTCACTTTTAAGGAGGTCGATCTGATGCAGAACATGAATTCGTTGTTCTTTACACAATTATGGATGAAAATGAAAGCTGGTACATTCAAGAAAATGTGATGCGATACACATACCAACCTTACTCTGTCAATTATCAAGACAGAAATTTTATAACCAGCAACAGAATGCATGGTAAGCTGAGATAAGCTAGCCCTATAGCGAAAATTTTATTTTAACAAAATAAGGCAGATCTGTTTATGGGGAAATTACTTACGAACAACTCTTTCAAAGATAAAGCTTCACAAAATATAGTATTCTTGAATATATAAGATACTTCTATTGTTAAATACTTCTTAACTACTACTAAGCAACAAATTTAATTTCAATAACATTTAGTAAAAGAAATTGATTAAAGAAAGGAAACTTAGTACATATTTAATAAGAGCACAGCGCATTAAATATGATTATGAATGTGAAAGATTTCCCCACATGGAAAAGCAAGATTTAAAAAAAAACCCTAAATCTCGAAAAATGTTCTTTCTTGTCGAAATAATAACTGGCAAATCACTCAATAAGAAGACATCGCACCTGATATTTACTTATTTTTGGGTTTATGCTGCGAGTGCTTTCCGCTAAACTGTCGATCTTAAAACATATTGCCTCATTATTCTTTCATAAAGCTTTTGAGCTCCTTCATAGTTCATGACAGGTAATTCTTTTGCGATGCATGTCTATCAAGAGCATCCCAAGCATATTCTATATACTTTCTATGAATGCGCGATTCTCTCTTAGAATACTCGAACCATTCCGTATGTTCCATATCTTTGTTTTCTTGAAGTCTAGGAAACTTCCTCTGTTCTCTATGGCTTGGCATTGCATCCATTAATAGAAAACTTAACCAATGACATCTTGAAATAATACGAACATAGTCTTGATGCTGTGATGTAATAGTATGTATGTCAAAGATATGTTACGGTGTCCTACCGTTAAGCGTAATGATTGTCCACATCATGACACAGCGCTATACCAATAAATCTTTTAACATTCCGCGGTCAGTAGTTGGTCCCCTCCTTTCTACACAGTAGTTGATATCCAGAATCACTCTACGTGGTGAATTGAGATTAATCGGAGAATATATCTCTGGATCACACACACACACACACACTGTTAACGTTCTTTGCACCAAGGTAACCTTTCTAGACGATGACATAGTTGTAGCAGAATGAATGCACTTAACAGGCTTCCGTGTAAACTACGTGAAACTCAAATTGCAATACCAAGAATGACTGACCAGAAAATTATGCAAATTTAAAGATAGGCGCACCTCACCGAGTGAGGCAAATAATGCAAAATACGTAACTCGACGGTATATATTGAAAAGGATATAAGAGAAGGAACTTGAAAAATGGGCAATATCCATGCTATTATTTCCTTCAGAGCCAATAATTTCTGGAAATCATTATGGACATTTTTGCTTGCATCAGAGGACACGAGTAATTGAAAAGGTCATGCAAATGGAGAAAGTTCCAATAGACTGACAAGAGCTACTTTTTGCTGTTAGGAATACACATGTGTCCTCTCGGGTATGGTGCTTCTCCCTCGACCATCACCATACATTTTCAAAACATTATTGCCTTGCGCTAACCACCTTTTGATACGTTCATTATTATGCATTGTGATACTGCCTAACTTTCATTTGTCCAAATATTCGTGGTCCCGTAGGTCCGCTGTAGGCGTTTTGGTGTCTCCCACATTTGAATTTGAAACAATTCCAAGAAAAATGGCCTTGTCTGCTTTTTGTCAGAAAAAACTCTCTTTCCTATACTCTTGATGTTTAAAACATTCCATTCATATGTTTGATATCCGTTTCAGAAAAAGTATTCTGAAAGTGACGAATGCTTCGAAAATTTCAATGTATTATAAGTATTTTTAAAAACTTCCATTAAATTTTTTTGAAACCAACATGTAAATACAAATCTGTAACAGGGTCTCTTGACTTAGAATCAATTACAGTCTTCTAAAACAAGCCTCCTTTTTTAAAAAAAATTTCTGATTACACTACTTTTGGACAGACGTGTAGCCCACGGATCTTTGTGAATTTTTTTATACGACCAGCGAATCTTCGTGAATTTTTGATGTGGCTCTCGGGCGTAAAAGGTTGAAGAGCCCAAATTTAAATCATGCATTACTAACATTCGCCATTGTATCAGTGGCGTACGCAAGGGTGTGGTTTGGGGCTCAAACCTTTCTTCCATAGATAAACATATTTCTAATCTTTAGCATAAAGATTACGTCTCGGTGCTTTCATGTACTTTTTTTATAAGATAACCCCTTCCATACAAGTAGTTCGTGTATGCCACTGCATTGGTGATCTGTCGCAGAAGACGGGATTTAACAGAATACGTGAATTGTAATTTACTGTAAATACTTCACTGATTGAAATTTAAAATGAATAAACTGCTATGCTTTTATATACACTGGTGTGCAAACATTAAGGACGAAGTCGAAAAATTAGCATATCAGCTGAACGAAGAGGCAGAGCGGACAGAAAGGCCAATCAGGAGATTAAGTGAGGTGATGTACGGTAGCACATGCGCAGATATGCAGGTAGACGTAATGGGGGAGTGTCTGAGTAGTAAAGCATGTTGTCGGTGTAAGATTAGTATTTCTGGCAAAGAGATTGCACACCGTATAGCAGTTAAAATCACACCGAGTTGCTGCCTCAGCGAGAAATGGCGAATAATCAATCTGTTAGACGACATCTGGATGCTTTTACCCGAGGTCGAATCATTGGGAAGTTGGAGGAAGGTCGCAGTGTGACAAGTGTGGCTGCAGAGTTCGGAATTGCTCACAGCATCGTTTCACGACTTTGGAGACAATTTCAAACTACAGGAACAGCTATCCTATATTCAGTAGTGGTCGTCCACGAGGAACTACACCCGCAGATGACCGGTATATTGCCTTACAGGACAGAAGAAACAGGCGGCAGACAGCGGGAGCAATCGCTAGACACACGACACAGGCGACTGGACGACAGATATCGCGTTTTACCGTGGCCAGAAGACTGCACGGTGGTGGTCTGTTTGCACGACGCCCTTTACGGTGTGTACCTCTAACGCCTGCCCATCGGAGAAGGCATTCTCTGTGGTGCCGGGAACACAGGAATTGGAGAGACAATGAATGGGAACGAGTACTCTTTACAGATGAGAGCAGATTCAGTCTGAGTAGCGATTCTCATCGCATACTCATCTGGAGAGAGCGGGGAAGCCGCAATCATCCCTCGAACATCATTGAAAGGGACAGGTATGGAGGTGGCAGTGTTCTCGTTTGGGGAGGCATCATGCTTGGTAGTCGTACAGACCTTCACATCTTCGACGCAGGTTCAGTCAACGGGACCCGTTATTGTAACGAGATTCTTCTTCCATATGTGCGTCTTTTTAGAGGCGCTATGGGTCCGCAGTTCCTTTTCATGGACGACAATGCACCATGTCATCGCACAGTAGCTGCCGAACAGCTCTTAAAGAGTGAGGATATTGAACGTATGGATTGGCCGGCACGATCTCCAGATCTCAATCCCATCGAGCATGTATGGGATTTTTTAGGCAGACGCTTGGCAGCTCGTACCTTACCACCAGTAACGATTCCAGAGCTTCGATTGGCGCTGCATGACGAATGGGCAGCAATGCCTCAACAACTCATTGACACCCTCATTCTCAGCATGGGCAGACGCTGTGATACCTGCCTAGCAGTCAGGGGAGATCATATCCCCTACTAAAGACCGGATATTTCTTGCTGGACACCCATCACAGGGATGTTTCGGCCTTCAGTCGCATTGCGCTCCATGCTACTTTTTCAATAAAGCTTATTTTTATCCCTCTGATTTCTCTTTTAGTAAGTGTTGCTTACATTACTCATGTCCTTACGTATTGGGGATCTTACGGTATTAAATGTGTTGATTTGGAATGCTTTTGTACAAAGTTATATTGAAAAACCCGTCTCGTTCTTAATTTTTGCACACCAGTGTAGATAAGTGTTGAGAGGCTATAACATCATGTTTATTTTTATTGTGATACTAGTCCGCTTTAGGAAGCATTATTTTGCATAAATCAGTTATTCTTCAGCAAATGTCAAACATATAGATAGAAAGAGGTATACGATATACCATGATATAGTGGAAGATTGATGCGTTAAAACAATTTAAAACAATGTTTAACCCAATAATCTTGGTTTCTAAGACTAAGATTTAATATATTACTGCGCCCATTTAACTATGGCCTATTCTGTTTTGTTCTACTTCTACATATTGTTTAACTTTAAGTTATAACATTAATAATTTAGCATATGATTAATGATATTATATAGTATATAGTAATGTAGCTTTGAAAAACTATTGATAGTTATTAGTTTTAAAAATTAATGAAAATAAATATAGCAGATAAAATTCTTTTCTGAAAAAATGCTGAGTAATTTTTATAAAAAATATATAAATTATTGAAAATTAACTATTTTTAGAGAAATTCTATAAACAAAAATTGTTTCATTTTTGACATTGTTTTGCCTCTCCCATCACAATGATCTGAATTAACTTCACAAGTTCATATGCCGAAAATCATCCCTATTAATTTTCATCAGATGTCAATTTTAATAAAACCCCATGTAATAAGTCTGTTCCCTTTCCTTTGCAAAAATATTCCCAAACTATTTTGAATTTCAGTTAAAATAGCTGATGCTATACACCAGAAATGACACAACATTAAAATTTTTCAGCGACAAGTATTTTTAATATGGAAATATAATATATATCCGATTATAAATACAAATTGGATTAATTTATATTATTAATTATATTATCAAATTACCTATTCAATTATAATTATATTAGATAATTATAATTGCATGTTTCGTTATGTTTTAGTAGGTTAAAATAATAATATAATGTAGTTATTTATTTCCACTTAATATAATTAGTTTATGCAGATAAATCAATGCAAATAAGTTATCAATGAATTAGAAAGCATACGATACAATGAATAATTCATAATGTAATTTATCTATATACGTTTATAACTGTTTAAATGTAGACTTTCTATACTAAAATAAAAATTGTACGTCTATCCAAAGATTGTCTGGCCACGCCTCGTATCTAGAATGACATTACCAGACACTTTTGATTGATTAGTTAAAGTAAATAACTATATAGTTTCAAAGAGATAGAGTACTAATTAAGAACAACAATGTATATTTTACTTCACGAATTATTTCTTTTCGATGTTATATATATTTTTATTCGTTAATCAGTATCTACATTAATTTGAAGCCACGAAATTTACAACAACAAATAGACTTTTAAATTATTCTAATATGATCAATTCTATGCCATATTTTAGAGTGTATTTGCTTTTCCTTTCCCTTTCCCATTTTGTACTGAGAATGGTTAAGAGAATGTTTACTATAAATTCAGATTATTAAACCAAAAATGCTAAAAACTTTTTCTTTACAGCTGTTAACGGTCGCATCTATGGTACACTAGAAGGTTTAGTTGCTAAAAATGGTACAAAGTCAGCATGGTACCTTTTGGGTATGGGAAGCGAAGAAGATCTTCATACTGCCCATTTCCATGGGCAAACCTTCCTCATCCGTTCGGACACTGTCCGTCGTGGAGACGTGGTGGACCTCTTCCCAGGATACTTCGAAACTGTGGAGATGGTGAACGATAACCCTGGAACATGGATCTTACATTGTCATGTGGATGATCACATGAGATATGGGATGGCGGTCACTTTTACAGTCACACCTTGAAAAATCCTCGCATCAGTAAATAATGGACAACGGAAATAGAACTGGAATATGGGTTGAAAGCAGGAACAAAATGTTATTGGTTGCTCAGATGTTGGAGAAATGTAAGATATTTTAATAAATGATTCCATAATGGTTTTTGAAAGTGTATTTCCTAAAACATGACATCACACATTCATAAATAAAAACATGGTAACGAACTTTAATGAAATATTTCAAAGGATTGCGTTTTAGTATTAAAAAAAATTTGCAATCTTGAGCGTAGAATTGTGGTGGGTAACACATCTACCATCAAAAAGCATCAGAAAATCACTATATCTTACGGACAATTGGTTTACACAGAAACATAATTCTCATATATAAGAAGTATTGGACAAAAAATAGAATTTAAAACTGACTTCCCCTAGTATCAAAGAACAGGATTCAAATTCAGAACATTTGCTCAAAATAAAAAGATGATCTAACTTTAATATTTTATTATGAAATCTCATACAGAAAAACGCATTTTAATATTCTTATTACTTTGGTTTGAATTGATCCATTTTGGTATAAATTTAGTTCCATATTTCATCGTATATTTATAGTACTTTTAGCTTAACATTTTAAAATAAAAAAGTGCACGTTTTACATTATTTGGATTCGTGTATTATACAAGTTCTGATATTCATACAGTTACTAGTGCAGTTAAAAGTAGTTGTATGAATATTCGAAAATTTTTCTGTCTGAAAATACATTCCGAATAGAATTCTGCTCTTTAACATTCAGTGCAGACAGCTTTAAAAGATTTTACTCAACAGTTTCGAAGAATTGTTACATAAATACCATTAAATATTTTATTCAAAACTTATTCCAATACAACTTAATTTAAATATTATTGGTGTAGAGGTTATTTTACTGAGTTTTAATTGAGCTCAAAATGGAAGGAAATCCATGTATATCATTTATCATTTTAAGGAGGAGGAGCTTAACACACTAGGTTGTTTTTCTCAGAAATTGTTAAAATAGACAGAGAAAATTGAAACAAGTTTTTTTATAATGATTGTTACTCTCAAGAAAACTGTTAATATCATTATAAAAATCTGTATTCTGTTTGAACTTTAAAAAATATTTATATACATTTCATTAATATGTAGTGGAATAGTAGGTAAGAATTTTTATTTTACTATGCTTCTTTTATCTTTTCTTTTGTATAATTATCCGATGACGTAAAACGAAGAATTTTAAAATAATAATTAGACTTTGTTTCCCACGTTGTTTATTTTTCAAAAATATTACTTTTTGTGCAATAATTTAAACTAGAACGTCCAGAAAAAAACCCTTAAAATTTAAATAAGCCTATATATGTTACGATCAATGTTATAAATTGGTTATTATTAATAATAACAGGTGATTATTAAAGAATAATCAAGTAAGTCAGTTGAAAAAGAATAATTTATAAAAATTTATTACTGACAGGTAATGAAGTTTAGACAATGTAACTATCATTGTCTGCAATGACAGATTCATTACCACACGATATAGATACATAAGGATTACGTTATTAAAATTTCATAAATTATACCTTATTTGTAACATTAACCAAACTGTATTGGAAAATTTCAGCAATAATTGATTTATACGGGATTTATACACAATACTCATTACAATTAGAAAATTCTGTTTGTTATCAATAATATTACCAGTTTTTTTAATAATGACCAAGTTTATAACATTGAAGCAGTGAACATTGAAACATTTGAAACAGTGTTTCATTCACTGTTTAAAGAAAATACTGGAAAGAAATGATTTTCGAGGAAAGAGTTTTATTGTTTCCTAAGTTTCACACATTTATGGAATAATATTGATTCTTTGATAATCGATACAAGTAAGATACGTAGAACAAGTTCCCATATTTAGTGAAAGGCTGTGATTTTAAATACTTAATATATTTAGTATCCACATAAACAGGGGCGTTACGGAAAATATTAGGGTCCCCCTGCAAAGTTAGGTCTTGTGCCCCAAGTCGGATCTTGCAAAGGGTGCGAACTTGGCATGAGTCAGACTTTGGGCCCTCTAGAGTCCTGCCCCCTCCCGCGGGGGGGGGGGGGTTGCGGGGGTGTACGTTACGCCATTGCACAGAAATTTATAATATTGAATTTTTTTTTTTTTTCTATGTTTGAAGAAAGAGAATCCGATTTTTGTTTCTTATTCATTAATAAAACTATAATCCACTAGATGTCACTACCTATCATGATATATTAACGCAATTTAAAAGTACAGTCAATCAAGAAATTTCCTTGCAATTTTCCTTCAAATGCTATACTATAGTTGGAATTCATTCATCAAAAAAATCAAAAAATCTTATTTTGAAAAAAGAACATCAGAAACATGAAAACAAAATTGAGGCTAATCATATAAAATTCATGGTTTACCATAAAATTATTGCTTTTAAGATCCTATAGTAATATTTTTATGAATAATTTTTGTGTAATTTTCTTAGAAAATATACAAATTAGGATTTATTTTTACTAGCAAAAAAGTTCTTTATTTCTTGTTACATTTTTTAATGAATTTCATCTTCTTTTAAATGCTAAAAATATCCATAGATGGCGACACAAGCGTTCCATTTGTGAAAATTCCAATATATTTTAATTTAAGAAAACCCCATAAAAGAATTTATATATATAATTAGCAATTAGTGAAAAATTAACGTTTAGTTGGAAATTTTTACAAAAGGTGAGAATGCTTGTTTAAAATACTGATAGTTTCGTTTGATATAAATTGAAAAATTCAGTTGTTGTTACTTCGAACGAGGTTTTTCTCTTATAAAGTAATTAATAAAATTTCATTTTTCTCTCATTATTAATTTCTCATGGTGAGTTTATGTGAATGCCTATTGGTGCTAATGATTTTCTTTCACTATTTCCCTTATTTGTGACACAATTCAGAAAAATTCATTTGGAAATATTTCGTAGGGAATGTTTTTAACTGGCCTCGCGCAAAAGGAACAATATATATATATATATATATATATATATATATACATTCTGTTTAGATGTAATAAAGTTTGAGCTTCATTTTGTGGCTTTTTCAACAATTTTTCGATTTCAGTTTCAAATTTTAAAAAGCCAACTGCTTTACTTTTATCAAGGTTTTCGTGTTGTTATTTTCGCTCATCCCATTCAATGTATTATGATATTCAATGCCATTTTTTTTTATATATTTGTATTCAGTACGAAAAATTATGAAATTACTTTTTAATAATGAAAATGATTGAATCATTTACCTTGATTCTTCAAAATTAAGTAAGAGACTAAAATGAAAATTGACCTGATTAACAGAAAATTTTTTTCATGTCTTTTTTAAATATCTGTACACTTCAAGTCCCACGTGGTCTAGTGGTTAGGATACCTGGCTCTCACCCAGGAGGCCCGGGTTCGATTCCCGGCGTGGGAAGTTCTTTTTATTTGTAACGCAGTTCAATATTATTATTATTATTAATTAAAAGCTTTTATTTAACTTACAATGAATGTGTGTTTGTTAACATGTATGTAATTTGTTCGGGTGGAATCTTGCAACTTAATTTTGAAGCTGATATCTTCATCACATTGAGCTGAAATTTTGTATACACGTTTAGTTTGGATGACAATGCATGTTTAGACCATTTATATTCCGATATTGCAATTATTTAAAAAGATATTAATTAAAAACTTTAAACTACTTTTGGGCGCCAACTTTTATATGTCTGCATTGTTGTAATAATGTTATTGTTACAACAATGACAAAAATTGGCGTCGAAAATAGGTTTTCAGCCAAACTGGAATTTCATAACGTTGTGCTATTGACTGTATTAATTAACTTTGTCTAAAAAATGATTACATTTCTATAACGTAAAAATAATCTAATTTCTACAAAGTATGAATTTTTTTTACAAATTTCTACCTATTTTTTTGGATTTAAATTCAAAACAAAAAAAGTAGAGCTATATTTCAAGTAAATTGGTACATTGTATACCTTTCTCAACGCTGCCAAGTTAAACTGAGATGGAGCATTGTAGAAATTCTTTAAAAAATTTATCTAACTTTAATCTATGAAACTCAGACAAAAAATAATTACAGAATAGGAAAGATCATTTATTTCGTCCCGATACGGTATAATGTTTTTTACAAAATATTAATATTTGTATTTCTTACGATTTTTTAGCGCGTTTTTTACGTAGTGGAACAAAAGCGCTATTAGGACGCAAATTTCGTCTTGGTCTCTTCGTTCCATATTTTGTCGTACCTTTTTCTCAGCCAATAAGCAACCAATTGACCTCGGGTTTTCGGCATTTGGTCGCATTTGTGCCCTAGATGAGCCGAATCATATTTAAATTTAATCATTTTTAAATTTGTTTTTTTAGTACAGTACACTACTTTCTGTTAGTAAAAAGTTCATTAGTTGCATTATTGTAAAATACAACATGTGAAAAACGCGCTAAAATTATTTGGCCATACCAATGACTGATATCTTGTTTTTAAATACGACAAAATTGATGCGTTTTTATGAAAATAATGTCTAAATCGTTGCGCTTGATTTTTTTTCCCCTTAAATGAATCGACATTCCGTACTAAAACAGCTCATGCTTTGCTTTTTTAGAATCAGTCATTTAAAATATAAAATGCCAAAAACTTTTTTTTTACGATTTTTCAAAAAATACTCAAAATTTTAATTAAACATTTAACAACTTCGTCATTTATGAAGAAAATCTCATAAAACCTTTTTTTCGTGTGTAGGACAATGTTACCCAAGATCTATCTGTACGAAGATTGAAAAAAATGCTTAAAAATTACGCATTTAAGAAAAAATTGTGTTTTTCGACAAGTACACACACATTTGCGAGAATTCATTTAGCTAGACTGTTCGAAAATAGCCGGCAAACACCTAGAAACAATGGTGCTTTGAATGAGATGAATAGACTGAGTAACTTGTCTAGGGATAACTAAAAAGTTAAAAATAAATTAAAAGTAAAAAAACTTTTTTAAGAACAAGCTTTTATTTAAACGCGCTAAAAAGAATAAAATAATTTTTTTTTTAAACTTTTTTGCTATCAACTTATAACGTCATTACACAATTTATATGATACAAAAGCTTGTCGCGAGATTTACCTCTGCAGATAAACAAGTAAATTACAGAACTTGATCTGATTGATTTTAATTTTTAAAAATTTCAAACTAAGTAAATAAGAGTACTTTAATCTCGCGACGAGCTTTTATAAAAGCAAATGTGCAAACCCAAGGTCCTTGCAACTGTTTTTTACCAAAATATGAACAAATCTTTTTGCATTATTGACTCTAAGAATAACATAAAATTAATAAACATGGAGAAGCAAAAAATTTTCAGATACAGCAAAAAGGTTTGAAGAGTGTAATCAGGCTTTTTTGATAATCATAGTAGAGCTAAGATTAATCAGGAACATAAAATTAAATAGAACATTTTATGGAAAGTAAATATCTTTAAAAGTGGTCACAACAGTAAAAATAGTAGCTTTAGGCCAGCGTGCATTATTACAAATCACAAAAGTTGATAAGAAAAAATTATAAACAAAAATTATACACAGATACATGAATTTAATACGGTAGCGAAACTTTGGTTTTGTCCACTAACGTTGGCGGGCTAACAATCCATCTGATGTTTGATATCCCGTCACAAAATTTTCGGAGTCAAAAGTTAAGCGAAAAACGAAATCACCTCACCTGGAATATCTGTACACTTTTACGGTACATATTGCCCCCCCCCCTCTTTTTTTAAAGTACGGAAAAGGATAAAATACGTTATGAATCAAATACGATTCACATTGAAAAACATTGAAAATCTACTGTTATCGAAGTAGTGTTGCCAATCGGAAAAATAAAATTTAGAAATTTTTTTTCTTAGGATGATTTTTTTCGAAAAACAACTGTAATTCCTCCACTAAGAGAAAAAAAAACGAATAAATACAACCATAAATAAGTATATTTACTATAAAATGTGTTGAAATTCCCCCCAAAACAGCTCGAAACATTTATTTTCGCAAAGTTATGACTTGGCATGGCTGATGACGTCATATCTCCATTTAACTGAAACATCGCATAAAAATTGAATTTTAAAAAAATCTAAAGTGAATTTCGAAAAAAACTCTTCGAGGTTAATAGCATAACAACCTATAGCTTCTACATGCCAAGTTTCATACTTCTGTATTGCTTAATTTCGCCGGTACAGCTGAAACACACAAACTTTTCTCTGATTAGTACAGATTTAGCTGAAAAATCGCTTAAAAATTGAATTTTAAAAAAATCTAAAGTGAATTTCGAAAAAAACTCTTCGAGGTTAATAGCATATCGACCTTTAGCTTCTACATGCCAAGTTTCATACATCTCGGTTGCTTAATTTCGCCGGAACAGCTGAAACACACACACACACACAAACTCTTTCTTTTATTAGTATAGATAAATAGGACTTCTTTTTAAAAAAAAATCAAAAAACATCTTCTGCTTCCAATCGTACTTACAATTTTAAAAAAAAATCTTAAAATTTCTTTTCTTTTTTTTCTTTTTGAAAATTTAATCCTTTACTACTGATTTAAATGTAAATTTTGAGTTTCAGGAGCGAAAGAAAAAAAAATAAAAATATTTATAGTTCGTGCAATAAGTTCGTAAACGATATTTTTTTGCTTGTAAGATAAGCGATATTTGATGTTTTATTCGACTTTGATTTTTTAAAAAAAAACTTTTAATAAACAAAACTTAAATGGTTAATATATTTCACATTTCAAATATCTTAACAATTTTACGTGGATCTATTTTTTTGTATTTAGTACATTAGTACAGTGGCGTAACGGAGAATATTACCCCCCCCCCTTCTCCTTCACAGCAATGCGTAAGTTGTGGGGGTGTACGTTACGCCACTTGATATGGTATATAAAATAATCTAATATTTTTATTCAAATTATGTTCTCTAAAATTTTAAAATCAGTTTTTTATGAAAATTTGGGTTTTAATTTTGATAGTCTTTCTGATGATTTCGCGTCTCTTGCTTCAACACCACATACTTTTCGAAAAGCTTCTGTAGCAAGTTTGTGATACAGTATTACACCTCTTGGGTGGGAAAGGAAAAGCAATGGAAAACTACGTCTGAGTCCCATATTACATCATGACCTTGAAGGACTGACAAAACGATCGCAGCTGTTACTACATCAGACTCCATAATGATCACTGGCTAAGGCGGTTGTTCTTAGGTTGATTCTCATATGCCGTGATTTTTAATATTGCAACCATACTGGAGACTTAAATTGATAATCATTATTTGTTCAGTGTCAGTGAGTTTTGGTCAGTGTTTCCAAAACTAGATCTTATATTAAGTCCTAAAGCTTTTTACGTGAAATCATATGATGATGACATGACTGTGTACATGTAACCTTTTACTCCCACATTTTCAAAACAAGTCCCGTTCATTTCTTATTAATAACGTCTTTTTCATAATACATCAAAAATGGATGAAAAACCAGTGAGAACAAACATTTATTGACATATTCTTTAGCTTATATTGTGCCTTGTCGCCAATAACGCCTGCTTGGCGAAATTTGTGGAGGCGAAACGGTAAAATACCTTTTAATTTAAGAAAATCAAAATATCTAGAACACTTTGAAGGTAAAGTAAGTTGAATCTTTTCAAGACCTATTCATGACTAATGAAGTAATTGAAACTGACTTGTTGTTTTATATCACCAAAGACATGTAACGTAGAATTTTTACAATCTTAATATTGAAATGCAATTTTCTTTAAAAGAAGACCGCGAGTTACAATTTATGAAACAATAACGGATATATTTATAGCAAAAAAATAAAAATTATTTTGGAAAAATAATTTTAAAATGCTTCTCTGAGTGATACCAAAAATGACGATAATGCTGAGATTCATTCGAAATCCAATCAGTATTTATTGGTATTAATCGAATGACAAAAGTAGTGACCTATAAAAACTTATTACATTTTATTTAAAATTATTGTGATTTAATCATGAAAAAATAGTTTTGATTTATTATTCTAGTTTATCTGATTAAAAAATTCATACTTGAATAAGAACTTCAAATATAAACTTATTTGGTACTAATTTTTTCCGCAGTTCTTCCTTTTCTTCCTTCCTTTTCTCTTTCTTTCTTTTCTTTTCTTTCTTTCTTGTCTTTTATTTCTTTTTTTTTGTTCTGAATTCCATTGACGCGTATCGCATTTCAATAAATATTTATAAATAATTTTATAGTATAAGTTTCTACTGTATGTTGCAACCAAACACACTCTCAAAACTGTTTAAATATTTTTTGTTTTGCCCTTTTCTTTAAAATTTTACTACTGAAGTTATTCGTACTTTCTTCGAAATGATTAGAAATAAAAGAAAAATGCTATTTCGAGTAACCGTCAGACAGTTTTTTATTTCTAAATTTGATCTCATCTTCATCAATTTGAATTGGTATTGAAATTTTATTCATCATACTTTCTGTCTAAAACTTTAAATGCATTGACCGAGTAGTCGTAACATTAAATTGATGGATTTTAGAGTTTTCAATTTATCCATAGTGTTAAAAACATAAGAAAGTCTAGTTTTATGGAAAAAACTTGGAATTTGCCATGTTGACAAAAAAATATTTTGTCTGAAATGAATCTGTTGAATGCATGCAAGTTTAATTGAATAAATAAATGTTGGTGGTATTATCAATCTAAGGTTGTGCTTGGGCTACAATTCATTTCACGTTCATATCACGACAACAGAAGGTAGTCGGCCCCAAAGTAAGAAAAGCTGTTAACTAAATCATTGCCTATATATATAAATAGCAGTACACTTTAGCGGTACATCTTGCCTACTTCCCATCAAAATCAGACCTTTGCTTTTGTATTTAAGGTTGCTTTTCGGTTTGAATTAATGTTATTTCTACAATATGCTAGATTACATTATATATATATTTACGTTTCTTTTATTCATGTTCAAATTTTTTAATATTTTCTGGCAAAATTAAGGCTTAATTTTCTTTTGTTTTCGATAACCTTTTAATTAAAATTAATGCTGTATTTTCTATTTTAGTGTCTCGCATATGCACATATTATTTCAAGTTGGCAATTGTTGCAATAATACGTTAGTACCTTTTCTTTTTGTTGTAAGCTAGATTGTGGTACTATTTTGCGACATCGATGAAACATGGAATTTGCCGATAAAGGTAAAAAGCAATAATCTTTTTTGGTACTTACACATTGTTGCAAATATTGCCAACTTAATAAATGACTTGCCAAATTGGCAACCATATGCTTCATTTCATGTAATATTGCCAATAGTTTGCAATAATATGTAAGTACCATAGAAAATGACACTCCATTCAAACTAATTGGATTATCAGATTGCCAATATCATGATTTGAGTTTGAATTTATGATACTTACATGTAAGCGTCATCACAGCCAAATTGGCGCCATGCTAATTGCTCCTTGATATCAAAAGATTCTTACGTGTTTTTATATGAAAAAAAAATCAGCTGGATTTTGTTGGGATATAGTATGATTTGTGTGTGCTTAGTTCCAGTTTGGCTGTGATGATGCTAATATGTAAGAACACGAAGGCTAATATGAATTTTTATTTACATATGACATTTTCTGACATATTTTATTTTCGTTCTGAGCTGTTTATGGTATTTTCGTCAAAATTAGACCTTGATTTTTATATTTGAGGTTGCTTCTTGGGTTCAATTAATATCATAATTTTTACTGTATGTAAGGTTGCTTCATATATATTTATGCTTATTTTCTATCTGTTTCAATTTTTCATGTTTAAGACTTTCTGTGATTTAAGTCATCAGAGATTCTTAAGCTGGGAAAGAAATGACTATATTAAATCTAAAACCAAAAACACTACAGAAGAATCAAATGTATACATATAAAGGTCAAAATGAAAATAGAATAATAAACCTGACACAGCCTTTAACCAAAATAGGTATTACAATATGACTACATACAAATAAATCAAAAATTTTTAAGCTGAAAAGAAATGACAGAATTAAATCTAAACCCAGAAATGGTTCAGAATAATCATACAAAATATAAGCAAAACAATGTATATTAAACTAATTTAGTTATTGAAAAATATATAACAGGTTTAGCTGGAAGACTGATGCATCTTTCTATCAGAATACAGTCTTAAAGAAATTAGTCAGATTTTGGTGGATATAGCGTGATTTGCTTTGTGCCAATTTGGTTGTGGTGATGCTAATATGTAAGAATACAAAGGCTAATACAAATTTTTATTTATATATGAGGTTTTCTTTTTGTTAAACTGAAATTAGTGATGCTATCAATCTGCAGTTATATTTAGGCTATGCATAGCGTGAAACTAAGTCAGCATGACCATTTGGTCAAAAAAATAGGTATTTATGTATTATCTCAACCTATGATGGCATTATATGAAACGAAGCACATGGTTGCCAATTCAGTGTGGACAACACATAGGAAATTATTGCTGTTGTCAACTTGATGAGTTATTAATAGAGTTGGCAATTGTTGCAATAATACATAAGTACCAAAAAATCTTCCTATAATATTTCAGTTCTTACATATTATCGCAACCTATTAGAGACATTACATGAAACAAAACACATGGTTGCCAATTTAACGCGTACAACACATGTGAAATCAGCGTTGCCAACTTGGCGAGTAATTTTGAACAGTGGCATTCGTCAATAAAATCTTAAGTTCCTACATTTCCTTCTGTTAAAAAAGGGTACTGTTTTTCCTGATACTAATGTATTAGAGTCACTACAGTCAAAGTGGCTTTTTTCACCAAAATTTGATTTTTTTCCCATATAAGAATCTGTTATTTTGATATTGTGGTGCAAATTTTGCTGCAATGACGCCAATACATAAGTACCATTTTCCTTTATAGGCAGATTCCATGTTTTTCCATTGTAACAAAAAAAGTAGAAAAATGCAACTGAAGAAAATGACACTCAATTCAAACTAATTGAGATTAACAGATTGTCAATATTGTGATTTTAAGTTAGAATTTCTATTCACGTATAAGATTTTGCTTATGGTAGTTTCATCAAATCTTTATTTAAAGTAGCTTTTGGTTTGAATTAATATTATAATTTCTATACTATAATGTAAGGTTACTTTTATATTTATTTGTTTCTTTTATTTCAATTTTAAATATTTAAGATTTTCTGCTATGTGTTTTTTTATTGTTCAAAACTTTATGGCAATTTTATCAAAATTAAGGCTTACTTTTTCTGTTTTAGATAACGTTTTAATTTAAATTGATGTTATAATTCCTATTTCAGTGTCACAGTTTTATTTTTTCTGAACTATCCTTTTCTTCCGTATCATTGTTGGTGCAGTAATTATGTGATACAAAGACGCACACACACACAAAAAGTCTACTTTTCAGCCTAATAATAATTTGTGAGGCCTTTTGTAAACAGAATCTTCGATCATGATTACCTATTCATGACACAAATATCAAAGGGTTTTTTTTTTTACAATCAATGAAACTACACCTTTACTTCTCACCAGAATTTTTTTTTTGTCATGTCCATTTCTTCACCAAAAAAAAAAAAAAAACATTGTTAGAAAAATTATGGATGAACACGGAGATTATGGATGTGATTAAATGCTCATCAAAGTAATTTTCCTTCTGACAAATCTGTTCATATGCAGATTGTATATATACACATGCATTGTATACATTTTTTACATATAAATGTTGTATGTTTTACATATCGATGCCATTTTCTGTTGTTGAAGATAAATATTCATCCTTACTAATAATAATTCCTTCATCAGCATATTCAATATTTTGTTCAATGTAGAGAATATTACTTAAAATATAACAAAGAAAATGACACTGAATTCAAACTAATTGTTCTTAACATGTTGGTAATATCGTGAAGATAATGCTTCATATTTATGAGGAACCAGTATGTATCATGTTGTTTTTTTTGCGTGTCGCAGTTTTTTGCCTTATGGTCCTTATGATCGATACGAATTCATCTTTGTTTTAAATGAGAAAAAGTCATAAATTTAACAAAAAGCTATTTGCTGAAACTATGATAAGGTGACCTTGAAATAATATTCTCATATTTTCTTTGGAATTCCATTTTGACCAGATTTTTCGTCATGACTTAACTTTGTTTCTGGCAATCTTGCAAATCAGAAAACTGTATCAGGTGTGGTCGCAAAAATATTTGCACAGAAAAAGGATGCACCTTGAAAAGATTTTCTCATATTTCCCTCTGGGTTTCTTTAAAGTTCAGTGTTGAGATGATTTTACGTTGCTTCTGATAATCTGTTCCTCGCGTAGTTTCTTGGAGATCATATGCATATTTTATGTTATCATACTGTCCATATACGATATATATATTTTAATTATTACTATAGTTATTTATCATTGTATGTACTCATTCTTTTGCTCTTTGCAATCAAATTGTAATTTTTAATAGAAATATTGCAAAAAGTATTGTTTTAAGAATGTGTTTTTTAACAATATGGTTTATTATTTGTTTCATTTAGTACTGTTGTTGGTTCTGGACTATTTCAACGGGGACCTGTTTTAGGTAGATTTTAATTTTAGTTCATACTAATTAAATTTTTTAGTATTGAATTACATCTAATACTCTATATTAGATGTATTGCAGAGATGTTAGATAGTATTATATGAGGTATGGGTACAATGCTAATTTAATTTTTTTTTTTCAGTTGAAGGCTTTCTAATATTTTTTATTTATGATAGCATTTAGTGAATCAGTTTATCATCATTCATTTTTTCTTTCGGTTCATCTATTGCAGGTTGTTTCACCCATAGCAGAAACTTACAACTGCTATCACTTTTTCTTTAATAATTTTTATTTATATTTGCATTCATTCATATCTATTTACTCTTCAACTTGCTAATTTTCTCTCTTACATTGAAATATTTGTTTTTGTTAAATTATTATTTACTTTGAGGCAAAATTGCAATTTGTTTAAAATTATTTATAGTGAAAACATTCATTTGAAAAAAAATATTTTTAATTTTTTGTTATACTACTTTTTTCATACAGGGTTTATCCTCACTAAAATATTATAATTGCTATAATAGATGAATTTATGTTTTTAACACTTAACCCGTGCGAAGAACGGGCATTTCAGCTAGTATAGAAATAAAAATAGGCAAAAGACAACTTTTCTAAGGCACAGCTATTGCATGTTTTCATTTTTTTCTTTTCAATACGCCTTTCATGAATTTGGCTCTTTACGAGTTCACTTTACTTAAAAAAAAAAATTTCCCTTCAAAAATAAAAACATAGAATGTTCTATATAAGGCAGTAGAAATTCTGAAATACAACATGTAATATGAATAAACCATTCAAAAATATCGAAAGTAATTTGTGGTTTTTGGAAAACTATGTCAAGGCGTATATCCAGAAAGTTTCTAAAGCACTTGAGCTATCATTACCATTTCTCAAAATAATAAACGTTTCTGCTTATGATGAAATGTGAAAACCACATTCAATTCATCTAGAAGTTATAACGAAAAAAATATATCAAATATTTTATATCCATATTTTTAGAAAATAACAGGGATTATAGCTTTGAAGAAATTGCTTGATAGTGACTGCCAAAATGTTTTCATCAAATATCGTTAGTTACTCAAGTTTCTTGGAGATAACAACTGACAGATGCAGATGATCTGTAGCAAATAAGAAAAGGATATATATCACAAATATATATATATGCCCTCTAAAGTCCCTTGCCATCCTCTGAACTTCGGAACTGCTGCTGTATTCATAAAAGTCGTGCAAGTGTAAAGTACTCGTAAAATGGTCAGGCACTACTGTATAAAACCACCTGCGACGCTACCTGGTGGTAAACTGTAGAGTTAATAATCAAATCTCGAAAAATTTCAAAGTTGATGCAAATTTGATTTACAATATTGCAGAGCATCATCTATATGGTACGAAATGATATCACGTAAACAAAAATGCAAAGAATAGAACGGTTAAGCTGCGCAATTGTTTTTTTCGTGATTTCCTTTAACATGAGAAAACCGATCTAAGAAAGAAAGAAACTAGTTTTCACAATATACTTTTATTTGAAATATTCAAAGTCCTCACTGTCAGCTGCATTGCACATTTGGATCCTCATTTGAATCTCACAGTGCACACGTTGGAGCATAGAGTGTGACATGTTGGTAAAAACATCTGTAATGCGTCCTTTAAGGTCCTGCAATATGTGCGAAGGGGTCACAAACATCTGCTGTTTCAGCTATCTTCACAGGAAAATGTCCAGTGGAATCAAATCAGGCGAATGTTTAGATCTGATCTGACTCCACTGATTTAGGCCTAATATGAACCAATTATTTGGGTCCCGAATTCCTTGACGAAGTACTTACTGTTTCACAGGAAATGTCTTGTGATCAGGCGTACCATCATGTTGACCAAATAATTTGGTATGGTGGTGTCCAAGATTGGTCTCCACGGTCGCATGATCTGACTCCCCTGGACTTTTTCCGACTTTTTTCTGTGGGGATACCCTAGTAGAAGGTGTATGCGACCCTTCCAAAAACATAGCAAGAACTTATAGGTCGCATTATGGACTCTTTTGCCTACGTGTCACGCTCTATGTTCCAACGTGTGAAACGTGACATTCAAACGAGGATCCAAATGTGCATTGCAGCTGACGGTGAGAAGTTTAAACATCTCAAATAAATGCATATTGTTGTAACCGATTGCTTTTTTCTTTCTCAGATCGTTTGTCTATGTCACAGAGTAGGAAATCACGAAAAAGCAAATGTACGGTTTAACCGTTTTATTCTTTGCCTTAATGTCTATAAGGTGTCTTTTCGTACGAAATAGATGATACTCTACAACTATGTAAATCACTGCCCCTCCCCCATAATAGTTCCGTTTTCGAGACAGGAATGCTAACTCCTCAGTTTACTACCAGGTGGCGCCGCAGGTGTTTTTATTCAGTAACCGCTCGGCTACTTTATTTAGACACCACTTTTATGAATGTACTAGCAGCCGCCGTTCCGAAGCTATGAGGGTGGCAAAGGACTTTAGTGGGAATACTGCATACATTAACATCGATATAATTGAAAGGATCTTCAAAATCTAAATTATAGTTAGAGTAAACTGCTTTATTTTTTTATGAGATTTATGATTTCCTTCGGATTTTTAGCTCTGGCAGAGAAATTTATTTTATTTATTGCAGCCTTTCGAAACGTCTTTCCAGCTTTAGTAACGAAAGTTATATATCCCCTTGTAACGGTACACACACACACACATGTATACATGCAAATATATATCTTTAATTAGAACCTTGTAGTTGTTAACTCAGAATCGTTAAAAAGCAGGAACAATTAACGCTGTTTCCGAATTAATTCTTAGGAAGGGATTTAATTCTCATATTTCTCTTTAATAATTTTCAAAAAAACAATAATGTGGAGAATTATTCATAGTAGTATCGATTTGTCGTTAGTAAAGATTTGGATGTTAGTATCAATGCTGCCTAACGAGACAATTTGCTGTTTTAATAATGTCAAACCGTGGTGGTGATAATGTCTCAGTGCTATTTTGTGATTAATTTGCTGTACTTTATTACGTAAACAGCGTTTAATTTTACACCAAAAACGGTGCGGCAGCTTTAGTTAAATCTCAGACTTGTTATGTTGTCGTTGTTGTGTACCCTATAACCACTAGGCCGTGGGTAGCCTAGTGGTTAGGGCATCGGACCCCAGACCGGAAGGCCTGGGTTCAATGCCCGATGCCACCTAATGCCCGCCGAGTACAAATCGGAGAACGTGCTCGTTAAATCTGTGGGTCCGAACGGTGTCGCCATCTATCGTGTTGCGTGACCAAAATCGCACTGTCACCCTCTTGGGGGTTCAAAGCTTAGGCTAACGACAGGCGTAAAATTCTAGCCCTTAGCCGCGATGTATTTCGTGGACCTTGATCTGATGTTGGTGTCGATCAGGTGGCATAAGCAACAACAACAAATCTCAGACTTAAATGTTTTATAATTCTCTATTTTTTTAATGCTTCTAAAACATTTCACTTAAAAACTGACTGCTTCCGATATCTTTAATGAGGTTTGCATCCTAATCCCCGACTTGAACTGCGGAGCTGTGATGACCCAGTTACCATGAGGGTTTGGAACCCCCTAAGCCCCCTTGTGTGGGCCATCACTGGTCGTCATGCAACTTCTAGTATGATGTATCCCACAGAAAATTCGTTACTAACTTTACAACACACGTTTTAAACAATAAAAATACTGTCTGAGGCGAAACTAGAAAGAAAGAAAAAAGATTGATGTCACGCGTGATGGGAAAATAAAATTTTCTATAAAATAAAAATAATATATAAACCTTCTTATCAATAAGAACTTTTAAAGTTTTTTTTTATTTATGTATACCAAACAGTTTAATAATTGTTAAAATCTACAACAGATTTCCGAAAAGTTAAATGTGGAATTTAATTATGCTTTAATCTATGAAATTTCATAACCAGGGCAGCTTAGCTGTCATGATGGGGAGCTCTGTGTATCAAATATAAAAGCTTTTAAAAAAGTTACACAAAACAGATAACAAAATCAATTATCAGATACAGCCCTAAAAAGAGAGAGGAAAGACACGCCGTTCTAATGACTTAAAATAATTATCAATAGCTAAAGGGAGCTTAATAATTATGTCAAGAGCTTCAGAAACATCTAATAATTGTTGACAGATTCATTATAAAATGGAAGATCGCTATTATGCACGCTAGTTTTTTCATTTATTAATTTAAATACGTAAGCAGCACGAAATAGCATTGTGAAAAAACATTAACATTAAACATTAAATGAAAACATATAAGAGATTAAAAATAATTTTGATTTACAGAATAACTATCCTCTCTCACTTCTAAGAATATACTTGTGATGCTGTGCAAGTTGTATGCTTAAATTAGAAGCACATGTATGTTTGTGTTAGTACAATCTTCAAGAAATGAAATCACGATATAACGCAGTGACTAAAAAAATTGCATCGTCAGAAGTTTCTGTAACCATTAAAGGAAAACCATTATATTCATTCTTGGCGATATTTTCGATCTACTTGGCGAATTCCGAACTTATTATAACCCTAGTACTGAGAACAAAGGAAGTGACTTACACCATGCCTACAGGGAGGAGAACATTTTAAATGCATAGGGGGGGGGGACTATTCCCCAACTGAGTTGAACATGGTCATTGAATGGAAAGAAAGCGCTTGTAGGAAGAACACAGAAGGTGTCCACGCACCCGCTTTCCATAGAAACACAATTTAACAATAACGTTTTACCCTAAACCCCAAAGTTTTATTTATTTAAGCATATAACTTTCAACTCTGATATTAAAATTATTTCTCTCTCTGTATCTCTTTTTTTTAAATGCTTCAGTTCGCTTTCCCGACCCACTTTATCATGAAATCTTATTTATATTAGGAAATATTAGGCAGAGAAATTCGGAATCTTTTATAATCCTGATGAAGAATTCTTTCGGAATATTTTCAATAACAAAGAAAAAATTAGGTTAGTTGCACGGAATAATAATTTTGACTCATTGTTTTTTAAAATAGTTTTTCAAATTTAAAAAATAGTTCTTCAAAATTTTAAGAAAGATTGTATAGTTTTTGAACTGTGTTCATTTTTTTCAATGAAAAGTAGGGTAAAAATTTAAGAAAAAATTACAACGTAAATATATGAAACTTTTTATTAATTTAAACAAAAATATACCACTTATGTTAACATCCGTTTTAATCATTTACTTAAAAGAGTATTTTTTCCATTGAATGATTTTTTTTTTTTGTCAATATATCCATTTTCTAATATATCGAAAATTTCGGAGCAAGAAATATCCTTCATATTGAATTTTACGGTAAGTGCTACAGCTAAAATATCAACATTTAATCTTCAATTCTTACTTGTCCAAATATTATTACAAATTGAAAAAACTAAATTTTCATATGAAATGTGTTCATTTTTGAAATTATACATTCAGTCTTCTAATTTCTTCAAGCAGACAATTGTCATTGATTTTAATATCAGGCATTTCTTTCGATAAAAACAACACAATTTTTTATATCTGCCTTATTTACTTTCCATGAAGTAAAAAAAAAAAAAACACCATTGAAAACTGTTATTTCCTGTGATATTTGTTTCAGATCATTCGTCAACATTTTGGAAACATGTTTGGTAAAAATTCTTTACTTCATTGGTAAACTTTTCCGTTATGCCCGCTAAATTTGGCAATTTTTAAAAAAAATTATTATTAAAGGAATAAATTGTTCTTCAAATCGTAATTTTGATTGAAGGCCAAAATTTTTCAAAATAAGACTAACTTTTGTAGCTGAAATATGTTCACCATCAATCTTTTGAACTATTTTGTGGAAAATAGATGCCTGATTGTGTATAGAATACATTTTGTAACGGGTCTATCCGCGCAAACCTTTAACTAATCATCTTGGGGTTAATTTATTTATTTTTAACTGTAAGTTCTATTGAAAACTTTTTCCCGAAGAAGAAGACTTGAGTTATGTAAATGAGTTGTTATATTTAAGCGTGGACATTTAGGTACGCGAAGTTAGTCGAGAGCTAGTTGACGAGTAGTTTCTGGACGGTCAATTATTGCAAATTGACGAATAAGTTATAAGATTGAGTTTAATGGTAACGACGGAGATCGTGCCACAAATAAGAGAATTAAGGTGAATAATACCGTAGATGTCCAAAGTGTTCCAAGAGTAAGTGAAGTATTACTTATTGATACTTAATATATTCATATATTAAGTATCCTTTTAGCCGTGTGATTGCTCTTATAATTAGTAGTGTGGTGCATTTCTTACCCTGAGTTGCTTAAGTAAGTGAGAGAAATAAAAAAAAAATTGGAATTTGAACTAGATATAGCTGATCTTTTCTGGAACTCCCAAACACCAATAACCTCAATGAGGTTGTTATATTCATATTATACCGGCACATGACGCGTAACAGTTCTGCCTGGATTCTCTGATTACAGAGATTAACAGATTAGTATTAAAATATTGAAAAGGATGACACTTTTTGAGGATGGACAGAACATATAAAAGAGTGACTGTCCTCCCTAAGGAGGACGATTGGTTACGTTATTTTAACTGTTTCCGAAGGGAGAAATATTTATTTGTTCCTGTAGTATTGTTATTTATGGGATTTTTTATGTACTTTTAAGTAATTATGAGGAAATGCTGTTATAATATTGATAAACTTTTATTATTCCGTTCCATTACAAACAACAAATTTCTATTAAGGTATTATATAATGGTTGAACTCTTTAAATTGATTTCATTGCCCGTACAATTTCTATACTCATAAAACCCGTCCTTAACGATTAAATTTGAAAACATATTAAATAGTTATATTTTCATTTTCTCGTCTACACTGTTTTAAAATATTTTATAATTCAAGTTGAAAGAGCATTGAGTCATGGTCTTATGAAATTTGCTTAAATTTTTCTTCTACTCTCAATTATTTCAAAGTCTATAAATTTTTAGAAAGCGTATTAATTCGTCATTAATATAGACACTTTACACATATTGTTATTTTAGATCATTTTAGTAAGGTTAGATTTTAAATTTAGATTAATTTATCATTGTTTTAAGTATACATAGCAAAATTATTTATTTATTGAATGCAAAATGAATGGTATACAAAAATGCAAATACAGCACTGAAAATTAGAGGCATAAAAAAGTAAAGCATTGAAATGCGACAAAAGGACTATTTTGAGAACATGGGTACAATAGACTATAAGGGGTCTCAGGGGTGTTAACTCCGTCTCGGGGAGCAAAATACAAACAATTTTCAAATATATATAATTCTTTGGAATTAAAATTAAATAATTCGAATATTTTACACTTTATTTATAAAGGAATAAGGTTTCAAAAAAGTACAAATGTTTAAAATATAATCATAATTTTAAAAGTTATTAGCATATGAAATTAAGAAACATTTCTGTAATAAATATTAAGAAAATTTTACGTTGCGTGCGCTATTTTCTAAAATAGTAGCTTTGATGCATAAAACTTTATAGAATTAAAAAATGTACCATACTCTTCGAACCCTACCTAATTTTAGTATTATATATCATTTGTATTTAAAAATACTGAAATTAATTTTTTAAGAATGTAATTTATTTATTTTTAAAAAAATATATAATTTACTATTATATTTATATAAATATAGCTACAGTGTAATAAGGATACATTTAACTTTATAAATCAACTTATTACTAGTAATTAGAGTTAGAGTTAACACCACTAAGACCCCGTTGATTGTTCATATTGTAAACTGTGTGGATTTAATAGTTTTATTTTAATTGTATTTATAAATATACTTTCAGAATAAAATACAGTCACACCAATAAATGAATAAAAAGTGATTAAACATGGAACATAAAGTGATTTCCATAGAAAATCGCACAACGCCGAGAGAAATACATCACGGTAAATAAAATAGAAATAATTTAATGTTTCTTGGGTGGTCCGGTACCGGTCCGCCACCCGGGGGATGGGGACCACTGAACTAACTGACTCAGAAAGGCGAAGTCCAGAGATGCCTTGAGAGATCTGTTGCTCCTTCAAATATATACCCCTTCTCTCAAATACTCTATGTTTATTATGTAATTGTCGTTATATAGCAATGTAATGATACAGAAAAAAATATACGCTTCCTTCTTTGCATGCTGGATAGTATTTGAACACACAAACAACGATAACGCAAGTAAAAAAACAAGAATGACATAAATCACCATTATGCATAACTACATTGAATAAAAAAGAATTTTTAAGTAAAAATTTATCAGACGTCATAGTGTGAATTATTATTATTGTTTTGAATAAAAGCATTAAAATTTGATCTAGTATTCTGATCAACTAACATATAACAGTAATTTATTGAATATATTTGCAAGAAAAGGAATAAAAATTCGTTGTTGATTCAAATAAAAAATGAGTTAATTTATTTATCATAAAAGCTAAAAATAAAATATGCTACAATTTCCTTTTTTTTTTTGTGGACTTTAGGATTTCCTTCCTTTGAATTTGTAATTAACATGTGCGTATGATGGATGCATTTTTTCGTGTAGCCGTGGCAAGAGAAATAACCGAAAATGAACGAATTTATATTTGTTTTTTAAACCCTAGGAGAGTGGCAATTGTTCCTTCTCTTCAAGTACAGATCGAAAAAGGAGGCAGAAGTATCCCCACATACTCTCAGATTGGGAAATACAATGAGAAAAATAATAGTGATGTTATAGTCACACAATGTTAAGTGAGGAGAAATAGTTGTTATTTTTATGAAGTATGCAGTTAGGGGTTTTAGAGGAATACTGTGTGAGAACCAGAAAGTTGCTGGAAAAATGTATGCATTACTTAATTCTTTATTATTTTTTCTAGGAATAGGAAATAGATCAAAATACTGAATTTAATCCTTTTAATATGGGAAATGAAATAAGACTGACGTTTTTAAAAAAATGGTAGTTGTACTTAAAATTCACGGAAAAAATATAAAAGATTAGAATTTAAATTCCTATTAAGTGTCGTTGTTATATATCTATATATGTACACATATGAAACGAGCTGGGATTTTTTTATATAATTGAGTCAGAAAACACATTCAGGAAAATATGAGGATGAAGCATTTGTTTATTAAAAAGATAGATTCGATTTAGGGATACAACAATCACTTATGAAAGAGAGGTGCATTCATAAAACATAAAGATAGCAATTACATCAGGAAAACATGTGAATGAAGCTTGGGACAACCCAAAGCCTTTTTTTTTTCAATCAAAAGTGAGTGAGTGAGTGAGTGATTTTAGGGGTTTATTGGCGCAAGAGCCGACTTCGGCTATACTGCGCCAAACATTTGTTTTTAAATATCTGTGGTCTAGACGGGAAGAGAAAGAAAGAATGAATTGAATGACAAGAAAGAGGGTCGAAAATAGAGAAGGATCACTACGGTACCCCGGTTCGTGAAGCCCGTGTTTACCAAAGACAGTAAACCCCGTGGGAAAAGGAAAAGATCACTAGGGCACCTCGGGATTGTGACACCCGTACTCACCTAAAGAAGGAGAGCCCCCTGAGGGGTTTTCAATCAAAAGCCCTTAGCTTTTTCAAACTTAAGAAACTTTTAAAATATTCTGTAATATCCCATTTTTTAAAATCTTTGCCAGCCGATTGGTCAGATATGTTGCATGATGCGATAATGCGTCAACTTACTCTACAATTTGACGACGTGGAGCTTTTTTGAGGACTAAGTTATTTTACTAGTCCCTTATGTGAGCAATTAGAAAGAATTAACATCAGTAGCATGTTTTAAGGGTAAAAAAAATAATAGAAAATAAAGAAAGCCGTCTAAAGAGAATAGGTATAGAAAATCGTTACGCACATATATATTTCACACAATATGTATACGTATACATTCTAAAGAAGATATTGAATGTTTTGTCTCGGTATCCTCTCTTAATTTTAATTTCAAATGAGCCTCATTTACAAATTAAATTCATTCCAGTCTTGCTTCTACTGGAGTAAATATCATTTGTCAGATGTGAACACAACTCCAGCGCTAGAGCTGCCTAGATCAATAGAACCACCTGCAATGCCTAGATCAATAGAACTCATTTCTAGGCTATTCTAAATCTATTTATTAATTCAAATAGAATTGTCACTTCCAAATACAGCTGGTTCTTCAGAGTCGAATCTAGAGGAGAGGAATAATAAACAACAGAAGCCACTGTTCACTAGAGGGGAAAAATTAAAAAATCAAAATATTATTGTTGTTTCTGGGCACCGAAATAGGTGTTTCCAGTTTGAAAAGAACTACACAAGAACCACAGAATAGATATTCGAAATTTCACTAC
>BMAO01037766.1:0-17710 GCA_019973975.1 Trichonephila clavata
CAGGGCCGCCGCGGGTATTAGGCGCCCTTGTTCAAGTTGAAATTCGGCGCCCCTTATGGGGTTCTGTTGCACTCTTATAAAATGCTACAATAAAATAAGAAATACTCATTTATAGTATTCTAAATTTGACTTTCGAAACTGAAAAGCTTTAAAATTATAATATTAAAACACGTTTGTCTTATTGTTTATTTTACTATTTCATAAATTTTAAAAAGAAAACAAAGCAAAAATGATATAAATTTTTTAAAAAAAATATAAAAATTAGAAAATATATTCAAATATATTGATTCTCCTAGCTTTAGCACCTACAAATGCTCCTATCAATTCCTTTATATTCCAAAATTTTGCTCTCTATGGATATAATTGACAAATCCGATAATCTCTCCTGCGCCATAGTGGATCGCACGTAATTTTTTATAATTTTAAGTTTTGAAAAACTTCGCGCGTTGTCCAGTAGCCACCAAAACTGGCAGGGTTAAAGAAATCCGTAAAGCTATTGCAATATTTGAAAATGTATCGATAAGATTGTTTTCATAAATATAATTTAAATCATCGGAAAGATTTTATTTCTTCAAACAAATTTAATCCATCTATGTCCTTTTTATTAATATTTTTAGAATCCGTTAATTTTCTTTCTAATTCTTCACAATGTTTTAAAGTTTCATTGTCACTCCAGTTTTTTAAATTAGGTATATTGTGAAGTAATTGTAATGTTCTTTTAATTGACTGAATCTTTTTGAAATTGAAGAAATAGCATTGTCTAATATTATATAGTAAAATTCAACCTTAAACTTTTGTCTTGGATTGTTGATTGGTTCGTCGGTTTGTTCATCTTGAAACAGTTTCCTTTTAAACCTGTTTCGACTTAGTGGAAAATCAGTATCCCCCCCAAATCATCAGCAACGATACTTGCATTGGCAATTGCATGTTCATACGCTTCATCTGATCTACGATTATCTAAAGTAAATTTCAAATGGCTTTACGATATGAGTAGGGTATTTCAGAGTAATATATTTCTCAAAAAGTAAGAATAATTTTAACACGAAAGTGTGCATTTCAGTAACCAAATGTTCAGTGAATAATCTAGTTACGATAAATTTGAATTTTTAAATCTTTGTATGATATAAGACGTAAACAGTATTATATTCAGAATACGATGAATTATGCAAATATAAATCACATCACAACGTTGTACAAAAAGGTAAATGAAATTTTCAACAAAGAATAATTCTACGAAATTAAGGCAAAAAATTTCATATTAACCAGCCTTTCTATCATTTACACATGTTGTAAACATCAATTTACATTCAACTTTTGTTTCCTTGTTTATTATGAAAGCAAATCTTTTCTGTTTCTGAAAGCTAGTTTTTCTGTAGTATCATTTGAATCAAGAGTATTTACCGCATTTATTTTTACTATTTTTTATAAAGAAAAATTCAAAGAATTTATAAAGTAAAGTGAAGTGAATTCTAGACTGGGATCGGTATACTTTCAAGAAAGAACCAGTTGTTAGTGAAACAAGATATCGAAAGTATCAGACACCTACTTGATATGAAACTTCCAGGAAAAAGATCCCCCATCCCAGCAACAGTCGCATTAAGACTCTGTCATGCTCTAATTAATATGTTTTATATTATATAAATCAAGTTTTACACACAAGCATTAACAATTTCCATTCCTTCAAAAATGAAGAAATATTATAGGTATTTTTTATTTATTTTTATTTCTGTAGCTCAATGCAAGTGCGATCAGTGTCAAAATATCAATGCTAGGAATTAAACTTTGAAGTTTGTGAAAAAAACTTCAATACCAGTGCTACCTTAAGTTCTACTATTTGGAATTTCATGTTTACACTAATAATTAAACTTTATAAAACTGTTCTTGCATAGAAAAGTGCGTTTTTGGAAGATGTATTCAAGCAAAGAAAACAAATATTGATGCATATTAATCAATATAAAAGTACTATATAGGTCCATTGAAATATATGTATAAATACTGACGAAAGTCTTAAAATTAGCTGATGGAACACGGAAAATTTACAAAATAAAAAAAAAATTAATTAGATTTCATTAAGCTGGACATTACTTTTGCTGCCTACTTTGTAAAGGAAAGCAAATAATAAAAGTATTTTTTGAATAATATGATAAAAATGTTAATGATAAAATTATTATATTAATATGATAAAAAAGTTCTCAAGGGAAAATACAAAACAAATCAAAAGTAAATTCATAATTACCGTTTGCAGTTATAAAGGAATGAAGAAAAATTGAAGAAATTACTGATTTAAAATTGCGTCAACTCTCTCTCTTTGAAAAAAAGTGATTTCTTGGCAGTAGCTAAGTATTTAAAGGCTCTAGTGCAAAAAAAAAAAAAAAAAAATGAGGGCACTATCTTGTTTGAATTCTATTAAGTAATAAAGTAAAAATATGGGAATATTTTAAATATATACAAAGCTACAATTTTTATATATATACTTACTGTCTTCTCTTTCTTTGCGTTGTATGCGCTTAAACGCACCCCACTTGGTTTCTTTCTTCTTTAATAATCTAAAATTTTAGTTTTATAATTTATCTAATACGATTTGTATGTGCTCGAGTATTTACTGACGTTAAAAGGAAGCAGAAACGAAATGCTACGCTATAAAACGTCGTTGGAGAATCACTAGCTATTAATTTATTCCGGAGGATCGAACTCACATCCAACAGAGGGCTTAGAGCTATAAAATGACCCACCGAGATAGACAGGAAATGATACAAAAAATATGCATGAACAAGAAAATTTAATACAATATTTTTTTATTATTTATATATATATATAAAAAAACATATCTGCAAAAGAGCAGAGGAGGGGGAGGGGACAAATTTACATCAGTAAAATTACATCATACGAGAAGATTGCGAAATATTGAAACAGGAAACTAGCTTATTATGAATCATATTGATATTAAAAATAGAATGTAACTAGGAAGGAATTGCTTCTTGTGTAGGTTTTTTAAGATGTAATAACAAGTACGGAAAGAGTTTTCATGGAACTTGAAGTTTATTTTCAAATAACAGTCTATAGAAAATATTGAAAATAACAAGAACTTTTCAATAAGTAAAGTTCGCAACACTGAACAAACAACGAAAAGAATTTAGGTGAAATCCCTACAAATTCGAAATTACCTTCAACTGAATTGCGACGATTACAGTTATGTTGCAACCTTTTATATTTATATCTTAAATTCGGAAGAAATCGTGAATTCGGCTGCTCTTGTGTATAGATATCCTGCTTAATATCTAAAGAAATTCATGATACCAAAAAGAGTGTTGTAGATAACGATAAAACACAGTGCTTCTCAAACTTTCAATATTTGTGACCCAGTTTTCAGTCATAATTTTCATCGCACCCCACTTTTTACTATAACAATATACTGAATGCAATTATAATGTACTTTGATGGTAAAACTTACGATGCAATACGACTTTAATTATAAACGCACTAATTAGATAAATATTAAGTTTTGTAAATTAATTTTGTATATGACAAGCCCAAGAGAGTCACTAGTAATTACTGAACTTGTTTTTAATTGAATATTGATAAATTATCAAATACTTTGTGCAGAACTGATACATTTATAAGTAGTGCGTATTATATCAGTTTGAATGTGTATTTCCTTTTTTATTATATAAGAATATATTTTGCTTTGTAATTATTTTATATTGCAAATTATTTTATTAAATTGATAATTATTTTAAATATTTTATTTTCGATTTTTCGTAATATGCTCACGCTCCCCCCCCCCCCAAGTAGGGTTATCACGCCCTCCTTAGGGGGCGCCCACAGTTCGAGAAACGCTGCGATAAAGATTTTATTTCGAGATTTGAGAACAATTTAATAATACATGACACAAAATATGATTTGGGAAGAAAAGCCAAGCGATTTACATAATAATTTGGCCAATAGTGAAACGAAGATTTGATAATTTAGATATAAAAATGAAAGAGAATAATTGACTTTTTAATAAACACTGGGCGGTTGCACGTTCTCTGTAATTTTAATTTTGTTCTCTTTTTTTCACTCTTTCATTTTTTGCGCCCCCAAATCTTTTTCGTCCTAGGCATGTGCCTAGCGTGCCTAAGAGGAAAAGTGGGCTTGGTAGCGAGGGGTACGTTACGCCACTGGACAACGGTCATCACATAGTAATACAGTCTTATCACTTTTGCCAATTGACATGCAGTTTGAAATTAACTGTTTTTCGAAGGGAATGTACGGGAATAATATTTGACGACATTAAAATTATCCGGATCATGATCTTATTAAGACGGAGTCGAGAACGTAAGGAGGCCCCCACTGAGAGCGAGGTCCTGAACCCGGGCCTAGTTGGCCATGCCTTGAAACGTCCCTAACTACAATACAATACGACTTTAATTATAAACCACACAATTTATATATCAAGATAAATATTTTGTATATAACAAGACCAGGGGAGTCACTAGAAAAAACTTGTTTTTAATTGAATATTGATAACTTAATTACCAAATATTTTGTACAGTACTGATACATTTATAAGTGTTGAGTATTATATCAGTGGGAATTTGTATTTTATTATAAAAGAATGTATTTTACTTTATAATTATTTTAAATTGGAAATTATTTTATCAAATTGATAATTATTTTAAATCTTTTGTTTTCGATTTTTCGCGATACGTTCGCGCCCCTAGGTAGTGTTATCACGCCCTCCTGGAGGGCGCACCCCACAGTTTGAGAAACGCTGCGATAAAGATTTTATTTCGAGTTTTGAGAACAATTTAATAACAGTACACATGAAGCAAAATAAGATTTGGAGAAGAAAAACCAAGCGATTACATAATTTTAAAAATGTACATATATTGTCATTGCAAACAAAAAGCAAACAAAACAAATACGTTGAGCCACAACATCTTCTCAGCATATAATGAATAAAAATTTATGCGATACAAATCATTCCCAATTCCTGTTGTTACATGTTACAAATTCTTAGATTTTAAACACATTCCGTATAATAGCGCGAACTCCACACTGAACGTGTTTTTATTGTTGGTATCGGAAATCAAATTTTGTTTTACACAAACGAAAACAATCCATAGAAACGAAAATAAAATAAAATTAAATTAAATTAAAATGTAAAATTCAAAAAATAAAATCTTATTTTATTGCTAAAAAATATAAAACATGCAAAATTGCAAGTTTTTTACTAACAACTTTTATGTAAGTAACATTAAATTAAAAAACTATAAGTACTATAAATTTTGGCGCCCCCTGCCCCAGGCGCCCTTGTGCGGTGAACAATTTTGCCACCCCCACGCGGCGGCCCTGCTAGCAATACTCCTTTTCTGTCCCAAAAAACTGTGCACATGATTTTCCGGGCAGAAATTGTTTGCTTAAACTTCACTCTTTTGGGTGATGATGAATGTCGCCATTCCATGGATTGTTGTTTCGATTCTGGTGTGACGTAGGCCACCCATGTTTCGTCACCAGTAACAATTTGGTCTAAAAAATCTTCACCTTCATTGTGGTACCGCTCAAGGAAAGTCAATGCACTGCCTAAACGTTGGGTTTTGTGCAAATCCGTCAACATTTTTGGAACCCAACGTGAACACAATTTTCGGTAATTCAAGTTCTCGGTCACAATGCGATACAAAACACTACGAGAACATTGAGGAAAGCAGTCGGACAATGATGAAATTGTAAAGCGTCTGTTTTCTTCACCTTTTCGTCCACTTTCTGCACCAAATCTTCATTAACGACCGAAGGACGCCCACTCCGTTCTTCATCATGCACATTTGTGCGGCCATCTTTAAATGCTCTCACCCATTTCCTTACCATTCCATCACTCATAATGTTTTGTCCGTAAACTTCACAGATCTCACGATGAATATCGATCGGTTTTACGCCTTTAGCACTAAGAAATCGTATAACAGCCCGTACTTCACAATCAGCGGGACTCACGATTGTCGGAGGCATCTTAAACACTCAGTAAACAACGTATACAATGAAGAATCAGACTGTAATGGCGTCAGTGCGTAGACAAGAGATGTAGGTAGCCAGCGAGCATGCGCGGAACGCCGACCGGAGCGCTGCGGCGGCGGAATCGCAAAACGGTACTTACTTAAAAAACATGCCTCGTAGTTTACAAGTTGCCAATGCATTGCTCGCAACAGGAAACCTCTTTCAGAAGAAGAATTTGTAAAAGAAGAAGCGTTTTTAGAATGTACTTCTACATTGTTTGCTGATTTTAAAGAAAAATGTTTGATTATAAAGTGTATAAATGAGTTTCCTATAAATCGCAAAATATAATTAGTAATAGAATTGGAAAAAAAAAATTTTTTCGCGCAAATACATAACGTTTTAATTCTGCAGAAAGGTATTCAATTGCATTAGATGAGATTAATAATATAAATGGTTATGCACAATTTGCAGTTTTTGGTCTGTATAAGTTTGGAAATATAATGAAAGAAGAGTTAATGAAGTTAATTACGTTGAAAGGAAAGTGTACCAGTCTTGATATTTTTGCAGAATTTGATATTGCATTTAAAGAAATGGATGCTGACTTTCAGAGAATAGTTTCTGTAACAACAGACGGTGTACCTAGTATGGTAGGGGAAAACATTGGATTTGTTTAGCATCTTAAGCCAAATATCTCACATTTTCTGATTGGATTTCATTGTATAATATACCAGCAAGTTTATTTGCGAAGTATGGATTAAAAACATTTTCCATTGTAACTACTGTCAGTTGTTATAAAAATAACCACCTTTATAAACTCAGGAGTTCTTTATAAAAGAAAATTTGTACAATTCTTAGAGAAATTGAATGCCAATATTCAGGGATTTTGACATTTTACAACGTGTAATGGCTTAGTTTCGGTTAAGTCCTTCATCACTTTGTAACGTTATTAGAAGAAATTAAGATCTTTTTAATTGAAAAAGACAATAGTATAGATGAATTATCCAATATACATTAATCAACTGATTAAATGTTTCTATGAGACATTAGTCATAATTTTAATGAACTGAATAAAAAACATGGATTAATTGTTTTAACAATGTTTCAAAATACTAAAACACTTATGACGAAACTTGACATCTTTAGTAAGGATTTGGAAATTAAAACCATGAAATATTTTCCTCAATTACAAAAACATTTTCAAACAACAATAATTTTTGAAAACTCTGTTAACATTTAAGAAAATGCAATTAAAAAATATATAATGAATATGCTGGAAATAAAACAAGAATTTAAAGAGAGATTCAATCAATTTAAAAGTTTGTAAAATGCATTTCACTTTATTTTATATCCATACAAAATAGAATTTGAAACAATGGAGTTAACCGAATTTATGTGGATAGGTATCGATAATTTAGAAATGGAGTTAGTTGAACTTTGAAGCAGCGTAGTGTGGAAAACAAAATTTGAAGATTTAATTTCTGAATTAGAAGGAAAAATTGCGTCAAATTTTGCAGAAAATATTGATTCCACAGTAAAAATTGAAAATATTATATCATATGTGTGGGATTTTTTATAAAATAATTTTATATCAATGAAAAAACTAGCAGCATACTTCTATGACTGTGAGGAACTTTGCTACAGCAGTTGTAATTGGAAAATCCAGTATTTCTGGGATTATTAATCAGCAAAAGAATTTTGGTACAGTGTCTCCCAAATGAAAGAATAAATGTGGACGCAAACGCAACACCATGCCTCGAACAGTTAAGTTTCTTGCAGGAAATAGTACAATGCATCCTTACAAAACATGTAGAGATCTTCAGAGAGAATTATTAGCTACTGGTGGGAGCGTTGATTCATCGACAGTTTGACGAAGTCTTATTAAAGCTGGGAGATTTGCAAGAAAACCAATCGATAAACAGTTTTTAACACCTGCAATGAAGAAAAAAACTTTTGGATTGGGCCAGGAAATATCAATCCCGGCCTACACAAGATTAGAAGAAGGTTGTATTCAGCGACGAAACGCATTTTTTTGTTTCGACCAAGATTTGTCAGGTGAAATGGTGGAGAACATCTTATTCAAACAGTTAAGCACCCTCAGAAACAGATGTTTTGGGGTTATTTTATTTCTGGAGGACCTGGTAACTTAGTATCAGCTGAAGGGAGGATGAACTCTAAACAATACATTTTTTTAATAGAAAGTAAAATTGTGCATATGATGCAAACGTTCGCTGGTGGTGTTGGTATCTTTCAACAAGATCTTGCTCCATCCATACTTCTAAGCTAACACAACAATTTTTTTTTCAAAAACAGAAAATAATGATTTTGGGGGGGGAATTGCCTGGTAATTCTCATGTAAATGCCTTTGAAAATTTGTGGACCATTGTAAAGTGACGTGTGAGAGTAAAATGGACTGCCCAAAAAAGAAAACAATAATTGAGAATGTTATAAAAGTTTGGCTTCGTGATAACGAGATGAAAATTTTTGTTCTAATTTAGTGTAATCTATGCCAAACCGTATACAGGATCTCATTCAAGTTAGAGGAGGACATATTTTGTATTAGATTGCTACACCATGCATGTAAGTTGAACAACATTTGTAAAAAATTTTGTGTTTGTCCCAATTAACTTGCACAGTACTGTACTGAAAAAAACTAACGCAAACCGCGCACCCAAATTTAACTTTTTTAAACAATACTTTTTAAAAATATTTTCCTCAAAAATAATCGTAATTTTGATGCAAAGAACCAACAAATGTACTAATAAATTGATAAATATCTATGGTGATGATTGAGATACATATTATGTATGGATAGTGCAATGCATATAAAGTATTATAACATCAAATCGAATAAGGTCGCTAATTGGCTCGATCTACCACCAATAAAGGAATACCCTTCCTACGCTTATTCAAATGCACTAATTTTGCTAGCACATTCTCGAAAATTACTCTTCTTTTATAGTTTGCTTTTTTCTCGCACATGTTCAAGCACAATAACATGGATTGCAGATAATATTATTTTATGGTTAATTCTTTTGTGTTATTATTCTCTTATTCTGTTGTGAAAAATGATTAAAATTGGGAACTTACTTTCTTACTTTCTTCGTAAGTGAACGCAGTGAAGTATTACCAAAAATATGGTCTAATACGTGAGTACCCGAAAGACTATGTGGAACTTAGAAGAATAAGAAAAGTAACGGAACTGCAAGACAACATATAGATTTGTACTTATTCGTATTCTTAGGGTGGCGTCCATACATAAGTAAAACTCTTTTGCCACGATTTTGAATGCAACTGCTGTGTTTTGATCATCTAAATATAGTAATTAAATCTTTCGTTTATTTCAAGTGCACACGTTTTTTAAGAGCAATATTTAATTCTTCTAAATCTACGCTAATTTATTTGTATTCTGCTATAGTCTTAAGCGTGATGAAAATCGCTTCAAACAGGCTATAGACGGAATGTGGATTTTATTCATGATGCTCGCCTTGCACCTCGCGAAAGATGAAGAATAAAAAAGTATTACTGAAACTTAATGAAACAGCTGAGAACTTTAGAATTACAACCATTTAAAACGATTTAAAAAGTGGAATAAGAAGATATTCCCTTTATTTTCCAAGTAAAACGGCGCAGAAAAGTGAAGAAGGAAATTGAATATGAAGAATTTCAAATGACTGTAAAAAAATAAATTAAAGTAAGGGAAAGCAGTAAAAAAATTAAAAATAAATCTTTTGAGGCTGAAAGAGAAGAATTAAATACTAAAAAAAAAGCAACTTCATTATGAGAAGTGAAAAAAATTACAAAATCATTTATTAAAAATAAAACTGCAGAAATTAGCTATTTATACTACCATTAAAAAAACAATTCTGCCTGACAGAGCTAAAATTCACCACGCAATTTATTACTTTTTTGAGAAAAAGTTGTTGAGTCTTTACCAGATTTATCACATTTCCCACCGGGCGAAATCAGTAAAATCTTAACTAGGTACGAAATAAGAAATTCAATCCTTTAAAAAATGAAATTGGCCAAAACAGCGAAGTCTAGATTTTGGTATATTACTATTTCAAGTATGCCGCTTGAAAAATTGAAATGACTTCTGATTGTAAAGACTTAAATATTTTGTTCCTATTTAATTAGATAAATTTAATGGCAATACAGCCTTCAATAGCTCAATTACTTTTATTTGAAAATATGTTGATGAAATAATAAAATATATCACTACTGAGATACATTAAAAGCTTTTTTTTTCCATTTAAAACTGTCTAAAAATAACAAAAAACAAGTTCAAACTCAGTAATATTTTACGATAGCGAATCGATTATATCATTAAAACTTTTCTGAGTAAAAACGGTAGGATCTGAAGTTTTCATTATATTAATATAGCTGTACCTTGTCTTGGGAAACAGTTGTCGCTTAGGAAACTTACGTTTTTATTGTGTCCATTTACCTTTACCCAGTCTTTGGAAACCATCCTCGTTTAGGATGTTGACTCAAAGCTTTACCGTTTCTTTGGAAACCGTCATCATTTAGGATGCAGACTCATAGCTTTACCCTGTCTTTGAAAACCGTCTTTATTTAGCATACTGACTCATATCATTACCCTGTCTTTAGAGATCGTCCTCATTTAGGAGGCTGACTCATAGCATTACTCTGTCTTGGAAACTGTCCTCGCTTGTGAAGCTTACGTTCATATTGTATCCATATACCTTTACCTTGTCTTTGGACACCATCATTCATTACAGATACTGATGCACAGCTTTACCCTGTCTCAGTAAACTGTCTTTGCTCAGGATACTGGCACATAGCTTTATTTTGTCTACAGACACCGTTTTCATTTAGAAAGCTGACACGTAATTATTGTGTCTGCAAAGCATTACTCTGCTTTCGCCCACCGTTTTCACTTAAGAAGCTGACTTTTGTATTGCATTAAAATCGCTTTACATTGTCTTCGGATATCGTTTGTAAATTAATTCCTTGATTATTTTTTGTTCATTTTATTAATAAAAATATGCTCATATTATCTTTCAGTAAATAAATTATTGGGATTCACGGCTTTAACCACGTTTTATAGGAAAGATATTAGCTTTAATGTCTTATAATATCCATTTTTTTAATTTTTAATCGCTTTCAAATCATAATTTGCCCCAATTATTAATTCTTTATTGTCAATAAATATATATCTCTCAAAAATATTATCGTTAAGAAATGTCTGGAGTAAAATTTCAACAGTAAATTCTTTCCCTTCAATTATAAAAGCATCTTAAGTATTTCTAAAAACAGACATGTTATTAGTCCCAGGGAAATGTCTTCAATTAAATTTAAATTAATCATCTCTTCTAAATAATTTGATAGAATATGGAATGTAACTGCATACAACTTTAACAAAGCTAGACTTTGTCATTTTATCAAAAAATGCAGGTATATATATGTATAAAAATATCTGTGTCAAAAATATGCAAGGGAAGGTGGCAATTGGCAATATATATATATACACTAATTAATAATACTTCACAATATATATAGTAAGTAATTTTCGTTACTCCTTGTTCATTCAAACACTCATTTCTATTTTCACCAAAAACTTAAGAAATTTTAGCCCTACTAAACAGTTTTAAATCGTCAAACCTCGCTTGTTTTAACTCGTTAAGGCAATTGAATTTCAAAGATGTTTAGTTTTAAAAATATTCAGTTAAAAATTTTTTAACTTAACTCTGATCCAAATGGACATTAGTGACCCACGAGCTAGTACTAAGAAAAATATGAACAAAATTTGACACACGTCTCAAAAAGGTTCACCATCCCTGCTACATACGGTCACTTTTAATATTAATCCATGACACATTGACAGCCCAGCGGTACGTTCAGGACATCCTTCAGCCACATGCCAGAGGTCCCAGGAGCCATTTTTTAAGAAGAAAATTCTAGACAACACACAACAAGGATGCCACAAGGCTGCCTCAACCACATTACCACTTTTCTCTGGCCTGCTCCATCTCCAGATTTGTCACCAATCGAGCATTGCTGGGTAGTTTGAAAAAGCAAGTTGGACAGCCTCCGAGTTTGGTCGAACTAAATTTGCGTTTACAACAACTGTTGTCTCAAGACATCGTACGGAGCTTGGATGCCTCAATGCCCAGTCGTATCGCATCATGCAATCGCGCTAGAGGGGATCCAGCAGAGTACTAAATTTCCGTTAATTTGTACTTTTTTCTGCAATAAATTATCTTCTTTCTTTGATTTTCTAATCACTTACTTATATCAAAGTAGTAATTACATATGTAAAATTTCGTTTCATTTTGAGGACCCCTTATAGGTGCGCAAATTTGTATGACAATGAGTGTATATCAGGGGTGGCCAACCTTTTTGGGAAGCGTGCCACAATCTGATAAAAAAAAATTGCGCGTGCCACTTTCAACTTTTCCACCAAACTAAAAAATATACAAAAGTGAAAAAATGTTACTTATAGGCTTATTATGGGTTATTTACACCAAAAACATACTTTTAAATGCAAGTTATATGCAGTGAAAATATAAAAAGAAAATGGTATAACAAATAAAACAAAAGTAGAAACTTACATTTTATTGTTGACTAGGGTTATCTATATGACCGAAAGAGGCGCAGCGATCGCCCACTTGTGGCAGTACATTTTCTCTTATTGATTGAAATGACAATGGCATCCTAATGTAATAAGTTAAAAATAAATTAAATTTTGATTAAACACCTGCTTAAGAAAATATGCATATTTTATTATAACTATGCATTAATTAAAAAAAATGCAGATTTTCACTTCTTGGTATACACAGCTAGGACTAAAATATGATTCCCTGCGCCAATAATGAAACAGGAAAAACAAGATTTTAAAATATATAGTATAAATATAGACTAAAAAAATTGTAGCTTGTTGCCATTTTGAGAGCAAAAAATTAGAAGAAAATTAATATTCACCCATTCTTAGGTGGGAAGAAAATGAAATCTTTCAGCTTTGGTATAAATTTTTAAACAATTTTCTGTACCACTAAGAAAGTTAAAAACAGAAAATATAGTATATAACGTTTTCTAACTGGAATGGACTGTGTGTTAGATGAAAGGAGAGAAGGTTAGCACTCCCCTTGACAAGGACGGAATGGCCTCTGGGCCTATAACACATATACGGTTAAGGCACTGCTGCTTACTTCGCAGCAACTTAACCAAATTTTTTTATTTCTCTTTTGGATATGATGCACATTTTTTTTTCACTCCGCAAGTTAACAACTGAATAAAGTGAATTGCTGTGAGCATTCTCGTTTCTATGAATAAAAGAGAGATTTTTTTATTTCATTATATTTTTTTTGTTTGAATTCACCTAAACAACATCTTTTACAGTATAATTTTTCATTTTGGATTTTGTTAATCCTTTTATAAATTTATTGTTTGAAGATCTTTTTAACGGAATTTCATTATATATTTTTATGCCATTAAGATGTTCTTAAATTCATATATTGATATTGTTTATGAGAGTATCTTAATTCTACATACCTTAATTCTTCAATGTTGAATATGATAGCAAAAATATTATAATTTTCTAGCAATCATAAATTGAGGAACTTGAATGTGTTTTCAAGATACATTCACTATACACAGAAATCTTGTTACTGTGTGTTTACTGTCTTTTTATAAGAATTTACTAGCTTTTACCCGCGGCTCTGCTCGCGTTGATGTCTTTAAATAAATGTGAAAGTCGTAATCACATTATCATTAGAAAGTAAATAACATAATATGGTAATTTTTTTTATTGCTTGACTGGAACCAATAAAATTTAAAAATTCTAAAATTCAGCTTAGTTTAAAAAAACTGAAAACATAATTTATTATAATAAATAACAACAAAATTTCAATATCTGAAACTATTAATATTTTTGAAAATAGAAAGTATCTACGTTTTATATATAATTCCTCTTTAAAAGAGCTCAAAACAGAATATTATTCTAAAGAGAGATGCTACTTTATACCATATTATATGTTCTTCCATTAGTTGCAAATATATGAAGATTTGGGCATTGGACACACCGATTAGGCTACATATAGTTGGCCATGGGAAAAACATTGCTTTTCCAAATGCACCCCTGCTACCTGAAATGTTAGCTTTGTTAATAGCAACGGTAAAACTGTGTAAATTGAACTTGTTTGAATTGAAACGGTAGGTCAGTGGGGATACTTGGAATTCGAGGTATGATAACACTATCCCTTTTCATGACATATGTTAAAATATTGGCACCAAGTATATTCTGCATCAGTTTTGTGATCCAAAGCCTCGTTCCTTTACATGGTCGAGGATCATCGAGATTGTTCATAAGTGTAACGGGTACATTTACTTTTAATTGAAGTTTATGTGAGGGTACACCCGAAAGTTCAAGTGAATTTAAGAACTCCGTGAGATATGAAGTACTTTGTTCTTTATCCATGATTGTATTCATTGATAAATATTTCTTCATTTTCCCCCTCCCTTGCACGTCTTTTAAATTTTCAATGTTGATTTTTTGGACAACGTCATTGTTAGGCGCCATTATTGATCTTGCGCGCAACCACTGATCCCAATTTAAATTTTGTTGCAAGCCCGAGTAACTTTGAGCAATAAGGTTTACATCATTTTCTTCTACATTACAAAATTCTTTTGAAGAAAATATAACCTCCAGTATTTGCGTCCAAACATCCATAACCGATTTTCAATTGCGTCTTTGCCGAATCTACGTCATTATGAAGATGCACTCTCATATTCGTTTTCAGACTGAATTTTTCAACTTTTGCCCATAAAATTGATGATTTAATGGAGACTGATTTCATCTGCCGGTGTACCCCCTGTGGATTACAGGGAGAGATTTTCAAAATTCACCAGCCAATATATAATAAAGTACCATTCCTCCTATAATACCTGTACTATCTGGTAAATACTGATGAGCCCGATTTAACGCTTCTATACCTTTCTTGTGAGACATCGTATTTTCATCACACACTAAAAGCTTAAATTGTGGAAGCGTCCTGCCTTGAGAGCTATTTTTTCTGAAATTCCAGATGAATGAATCTTCAAATGCAAGATTAAGCAATAATTTTAAAAAGAATGTGCAGTACAACCGTTGGTCAGTAAAGTCGCGGCTAAACCAGAAAAAGCCATAGCAACTGCTGTCTTCTGGGGTTTTTCTGATGGTCATTAATAATAAGTTTAGCAAAAACGTTTTTCCGGTTCCTCCAGGGGTGTTGAGAAAAAAGAGTGCACCACTGCCGGATTCTATTTTGCGTAATACTTGTTGGAAAACGTGACTTTGTTCTGGAGTTAAATGGGGATAAATTTGTTACATGATGTTGCAATGCTATAAAACCGTAGTTTAATTCTCAAGCAATTTCATTATCAAAGCCATTTCCGTCGGCTAAATCATTCCAAAATAAAGTAGTTTCTTCCCAACTATACTGAAAACCTTTATTGCGTTTTGTTGTAGATGTGTTCATTGAAAGGCATATTTGCTTGTACTTGCTGCAATCGTCAAAATATCTTCCGCCATGTAGTCTTTGTACTTATTCTAAAAAATTGAGGATTAGAAAGACGAAGATGAAATAAGTATTGCGTAAAGCTCCCTAATTTTATTCGGCGAGTGACATTGTATGGCTCCTCCATAGTAATATCTAGTATATATCTTCAAAGTAATACCTCTATGTAATATATCTAGGTTCAGTATAAGTGAAAAATTTTGTGCAAAATATGAATATTGTATAATTAGTTTAAAAAAATTCCAAGTAATAAATATTTGATAAATCTAAACTTTTTATGAAACTGTCAATTAATATTACCATAGAATATTCAATATCACGCGCGCGTAATTCTCTAAAACTTATTTCGTTTCCCTTTTTAAAAAGTGGAGAGAAAATTTGCATTAAAATATCTCGGATTGTCGGAATAGAGAACTTCTTAGCCAACTTGGCGATATTTCTCAAAGTTTGAGCTTGACATTTAACAAACGTAACGTAATAAATGTTAGACGTTTAATAAAAAACCATTTAAAAATTGCTTTTTGTAAAGATGCTAAATTACACTGTGTTTCAGTTATTTGTTACAAATGTGAGAAAATTGTATTAAAATTTCCATAATTGGCCAAATGCATAATTTTGCGCCAACTTGGTGGAGAGTAAGCAACGTCTCACGGTTTTACCGCTTAGTTCCCGTTCCCGTAGGAATATGGAGATAAAATTACCTTATGTTACTCGCTGATAATGTAGCTTTCCATTGGTGAAATAATTTTTAAAATCGCACCAGCCGTTTCCGAGATTAGCCGGAACAAACAGACAGACAGACAAAAATTTTAAAAATTTATTTTTTGACTAGTTTTTACCCGCGGCTCCGCTCGCGTTGATGTCTTTAAATAACTGTCAAAGTCGTAATCATTATCATTAAAAAGTTAGTAATGTAATATGGTAATTTTTTATTGCTTGACTGGAACCAATAAAATTTTAAAAATTCTAAAACTGAGCTTAGTTTTAAAAAACTGAAAATGTAATTTATTATAATAATTAACAACAAAAATTCAATAACTTAAGCTATTAATATTTTTAAAAATCGAAAGTATCTACGTTTAATATATAATTTCTCTTAAAAGAGCTCAAAACAGAACTGTATACCATATTATATGTCCTTCCGTCAAGTTGCAAATATGTGAAGATTTGGGCATTAGACACACCGATCAAGGCTACATATAGTTGCCCATGGGAAAAACATTGCTTTTCCAAATGCACACCTTGCTATCTGAAATGTTTAGCTTTGTTAATAGCAAACATTAAAACTGGGAATATTGAAATCGTTTGAGTTGAAACGGTAGTCAGTGGAGAAACTTGGAATTCGAGGTATGATAACACTATCCCTTTTCATGACATATGTTAAAAATATTGGCACCAAGTATATTCTGCATCAGTTTTGTGATCCAAAGCCCTCGTTCCTTTACATAGTCTTTACCATTTAGTTTTTAATTGAAGTTTATGTGAGGGTACACCTGAAAGTTTCAAGTGAATTTAAGAACTCCGTGATATAGAAGTACTTTGTTCTTTATCCATGATTGTATTCATTGAATAAATATTTCTTCACCTTCCCCTCCCCACACGTCGTTTAAATTTTCAATGTTGATTTTATGGACAATCTCATTGTTAGGCGCCAATATTGATCTTGCGCGCAACCACTGATGCCAATTTAAATTTTGTTGCAAGCCCGGGTAAATTTGAGCAATAAGATTTTACATCATTTTCTCTTCTACATTACAAAATTCTTTGGAAGTAAAATATAACCTCCAGCATTTGCGTCCAAACATCCATAACCATTTTCAATTGCGTCTCTGCATAATGTTCCAAATCTACGTCATTATGAAGATGCACTCTTCATATTCGTTTTCAGACTTAATTTTTCAAATTTTGCCCATAAGCTTGATGATTTAATAGAGACTAATTTCATCTGCGACAGGATTACAGGGGAGTTTTTGAAAATTCACCAGCAATATATAATAAAAGTACCATTCCCTCATAATATCTGTACTATCTCGTAAATCCTAAGGAGTCCGATTGAACGCTTCTATAGCTTTCTTGTGAGACATTGTACTTTCATCCCACACTAAAAGCTTGTATTATGGAAGCATCTTGCTTGAGAGCTATTTTTCTGAATTTCAGATGAGTGAATCTTCAAGTTGCAAGATTAAGCGATAATTTTAAAACGGAATGTGCAGTACGACCGTTGG